>WURT03134475.1:0-11404 GCA_009936505.3 Holothuria glaberrima | reverse complement strand
TGGTATGACTCGACCTGGGAATCGAACCCGCGCCTCCCGCGTGAGAGTCGGATGCTCTAACCACTAGACCAAACACGTGGTCATTTAGGGGCAAGTTGTCATGGGGGCAAGTTGCCATGTAGGCTCACATGTTCCAGCAATCTCACAGTATCAAGAAAACAAGATTTCACTACAAAGGGATAAAAGAATTTATCAGAACAAAAAGGAGTTCACATGTTAAGTGAATGTATTGTGTCTGTTTGGCTCTTGTCAATTTCCAAACCACAGTACACAAAACATACTTTACAAAGGCAAGGAATCACTAAGCCTTTTGGCTCTCTGGTACTAGCTTATGAAATGGTTGGACTTGCATACCATGGAACTATTACGGATAGAGTACAAGCACATCTCTGCCCTTTGATACCTTGTAGGTTGCCAACAATAATCCCCCATTTGTCTTGCTCAACCAAATTCTTCACCACTTGAAAAGGAGGTGACAACAAGGGTTGTTGTCATCTGTTACTCCTCAAACAGTTTTGCGATAATTTTACCTATTACCAGTCTTCAAGGAAAACAAAAAATTTTTCATCTCTTTATGCCAGTTTACACTTTTCAAAAGGGTTCACAGTTAGAGTTAAAATATCTTACTGAACATGGATCCATGATTCTTAATTTTAGGAATAATGTGGAATTTTTTTAAGTTTTTCTAGAAAAAATGTAGACTTGTTGGCTTCTCTGAAAAGGGATGCTGCTTAACATGCTTAAAATTAGAATAATAAAGGAATTGGATCTCTTAAAAGTGCAGTTACAGTCATTTATATTAGAAAGATGACAAAGGTTTAACATTTGTCAGCAGAGGTGATCACTTCAAAGCATTGTCTTCATAAATACTTTGGGGATTACCTTGGTATCAAAGAACAAAATCTTATAAGGAAGGTCAGGCCCAAACAAATCTAGAAGAGGACCTGTTAACAAAAATCTCCCCTAACAAAAAGGATTAAAATATTCTCAAGTGCATATTGTCTGATGGATTAGGTGCTTGAACTCTATCCATAATAACTCCATGCACATACCGATACCATAACAAATTTCAACTGTAAGATCAACTGGGTAGGAAGAAATAATGCTTTTAAGAACAAATCCAGGTATGCAAAACCTCCCACAGAAAGCTCTATGTCTTCTTTACATGAACTACACCATTAACAGAGGAATGGTTAACCAATGTTTCCAAAATTTTTGTGATCAACCTGGCTTCTACCATGCAGGGATTTGTGAGGCAAATTGTGTTGCAAGTGAGTGAGTTCAAGGACTGTGGGCAATCATTTGGGGACAAAAATACACGGTGTGAAAAACAGAGCAAATGGACAGTTAAGCTCTTCAAATGATTTGTGCAAGTGTAGAAACATCGGTGAAGTATAACAATCGTTACATTCCAATAGTCAAACTAGTGCTGTTTTAAATGTTTATATCCAGATTTTGCAAAGGAGAAAGGACAAAGACTTGTACATGGCCTTTATAGGCTGTTTGATTCCTTGCATTTACTCATATCTAAAGATTTGAATCCAGGAAAATTCATCAGCATGACATAACCAGTAATTTTGGATTAAAATATGTCACAAAATGCAACTTGAGTCCACTGGAGTCTGGGACAGTGATAAGGCCTCTCTCAACACCAGAAGTCTGGAACTGACAAGATTTGAAGGCTTCAAAAACAGCCGAGAAGATGGCACCATTAAAACTAAGTGAAATCCGTTTTATTTCACAAAATAAAACATTAAAGGAAATCATCATTTAAGAATAAGTAAATAGTTTGCTAAAAATTCCATAAAAATTGACTCATCCTCCTTAACTAGCATGGTTCGATGACCAAGTCTTTCAGCACATTTCAAGTGCCTTATTATTATAGAAAGTGAGAAGCCAGTTCATCTCCACTCAATATTTCCTCATTTTTAACAAATTCTGTAACAAAATAAAAGATATCTCATCATCAACCGTGTTGGTAGACTCCTGCATCAGGTAACTGAAGGTGATATGATCAGTAGGCCAACTATACACAGAGACCCCAGCTGAAACAATGTTTAGGTCAGCAGTTGATGGGTGGGACTGAACACTAGTCTATCAAACAAGACCACTGAATGTAATATAAGCCACAGCCTTTCAGATTTTGTCAAGGTTGTGGTACATTTTCAAATGCTGCAGGTGGAATTTTGCCTTCATTCTGTATAAAAGAAAAACAGAGAAAGATATAAAGGATTGAGGCAGTTGGTTGATATTGTATTAAAATCAATTTCATCAAGTACACTTCAGAGATAAGGATTTAAATTTCCTAAAATACTTAAACAGATGAATTTGCACCTTCATTACTTAGTCTTTACAAGATGTGAATATGTTTTCTTTGCAAGACCAAAGTAGCTTAGTTCAACTGATCAAACATTTTAAGAAGTACTCACTCATGGAGAACATCAACCATAGGGATACTACTGTTGTATGTCATTATACAATGTTTTCTGTCTTAAAATAAAGAGATTATTGAAATCTGGACATTTTGTATAGAGATGCATGCACCTTCAAAGTATGGATTGTGGTTGTCTAGACAAAGGAATCACAACATCATTACTACAAATCCTATTTTATTTTTTAAAGAAACATACTATTTTCTTCACCCTGAGAGCAATTTTACTACCCTCTTCATCATACAGTAGGTAAGAAGCATTCAATTTAAGCCTGGTCTGTAGATCTACAAAATATAAGATTTTAGTTTTGGACAAAATGGGGGGGAGGGGGAGGGGTAAGGGACTTTGGGAAGGTTTATTGAAGATATTTGGGTAATACCAGTGTACCTATAAAATAAACTTTGAAGCAATTATACCTTAAGTGCCATGAAGACTTCACCAGCTTTTCCATAATCCCAGCCATTCTCTTCCAAACACCTGACAAACAAAAGAAAAACGTATTATTAGAAATGATCCCACATACTAAAAGCCGAAAGGTTTTCCTCTGAAAAGACAGCAAAAAAGAAGATCCTAACCCCTAGTTATTCAAATTTGAATTGTTACAGACACCAAACAAGAAATCTGTGTAACTTTTGGCCTCACTTCCAGTGTTTATGCAAAACAAAATGTTCATTTACAATAAAACTGAAATGGTATTGTCACTAATTCACAGCCCTTTGAACAGTTACTGAATTTTGTACTGGATCATGATTCTCTCCTTTCAATAACCCATTATTAGCCACTACCTGACAGACTTGTAGCTACTGTGGGCAGACATGCCATGGACTGGTAAATTGCACTCAGTACTCTCTGCCAAAAAGCCCTGTTTTCCAGGACTGCCTGACAATAATTTTAAAATTAAATGAAGGTCTTAACAATTAGTACTAAAGGACATTTCACTTCCTATGACAAAACTTTTCAAGAGTAGTTATCGATACCAATTTGGTGCTTATCCAAGCATTTGTCAACAGCCCTAAAGATGAAAATTTGGTGACAGTTTATCTCAGATTAAACTGAAAGGTGATCTAACCTTCAATGACTATGAGTAATTTGATCCCTTTTTACCAGTACCAATGTCTGAGCAGAACGTGTTGTTAGTTGTAATGTTAACCCTGGGCCCAGAGTGATGGGCTACTGCTGTACCAGAATGGTCATCAAAGCTGCTGCTCATGGAAGCAGCTTCTTAAAGTAATGAACCAGAAGTCGGGTACTTGAATTGGGAACAGCAGTTTCCCCTAGAAACTGTGGCAGCTATGACTGATTTCAGCAAAGGCAAATTTTGCCTCATGAAGTAAGGAATATCTATTCTTTGCATTGCAGTATATTTTAGGTGTACTCACAAAATATACCAACATAGGGCAAACAAATGAAGAGCACAGACCCTACCCCACTCTTTTAACCATTGGAAGACTGCCAGCTTGGTATGCTTAATTTAGACTCATTACTTCCAACACTTTTGTTGTGTCGTGTTCTGTCCATGGAAACAGAATGTGACTGGTCCCCTTACTTATGTTTAGTAATTTATGCAGATTGAGCCCCATGTTAATCCTTTAGAACTTTATAGAACAGGAAGAAAGGGGAGGGAGGTGATTGGTTAGCAAGGTCATGTGTTTATATACTTAATGCTCATTGGGTGGAAGTATTGCAGAGATTGCCTCGTGCTGTATTTGTCAAACAGTCTTGCCAAAGAACTGGTGTCATACAGATTCTGTGTTGTTATGCTCTCAGCTTTGCACATTAAATACTCACTCCAAAGATTGTAAAATAAATTAAATCAATCGAAATCGAGATGGATTTTGTTCTCTGTCTTTCTTGAGTGTTGTTTTCAACTAATTTACACTACCAACTGAAGCAGTATAAGGAAGAAAGACACAACAACTTTTCTTAAATTAGAGCTACAAGCAGGTAGATGAACAATCACCATTTCTGCAAGCCCTTATACAATGACATACCACTGCAACAGAATCTGGTCAAATTGGTACATAAATGCACAAAATGTGCAAGAAGAGTTTTGTTCCCAAGGATAAAACATTCTTGCAGTGTCTTAGGTTGGCAGAAATTTGCATGCTCTGTTTTGGTTTCAGTTTGGGTGAAAAATCTCACAGAAAGGAAAAGAACTTAATCAAAACCAAATTTATAACTGAATTTCTGGAAAAATTTGGAAGAAAAAAAAATAATGAAATTCTTCAAATCTAACAGCCAAATGCATTACCTCTGTGAGTATGCTGCATTCATCCCTGAATCCTTGATAAATTGTTGGACCATCTGTTGCTGGGTAACAGCATCAACAACCAGAGCTGAGGGCCCTGCAGGTGACACTGTTGCTGTAGGCAGAGTACTCACTGGACTATGTGTAGGAGTAGGGGCTGGAGTGCTGAAAGAACTCTGTCAGAAAATAAATCAAATTTAAATTTCATTTGCTTGTAACTTTTTCAAAAGGCAAGTCCTTCAAAGCAATGCAAATTGAAAGTTACAATATTTTCATCCCAAGTTCTAACTTTGTTCAGCTTACAAGATAATTGATGAAAGTTCCCACAATCCTCTCACATTGATACTTCCATAGCCTATTAATACTGTGACAGGTACACTGTTACAAGAAGGGAATAAATTAAAGGGTACCATAAATGTATATCAGTTTGTGAAGTAATACTGCAGCAACATACAAGACAACATATCTCACAAATGCAATACAATTCCAACAGACATTCACTCATACACTTTATTCAACACTGCTAGGAAAGTTTGCTAATCGACTGATGAGTTCTTGTTTGTACCCCAGTTTCTTGAGTAAAAGCCATTTATCTTATCTGTTAATATGTACAAATTTTAAGTGCCACAGCAGTTTTGAATATTATTGTGATGTAACAAAACAAATAATCCTGAATGAGTTGAGTTAGTTTATTTGACGAGTTTCTTTGGAATGAAATGGGTAATGATGACTTAATTACGTGCTAATCAAGTGATCATTTCCCAGGTTAGGTAAGCTTGACAAGTATTTCTGTAAGCACTGGCTGCTAATGTACAAATAAAGAAAACACACACAAGACTCTTGAACTTTTGCATTTCTCATGATTTATCTTTTCTCAGCATTGCCAGTCTTTTCATGTATTGTGTTGGCTTTAGAGATATTTCATGTGACATCACACAATTAGGTTGCCAGCAGTGCCGGGCATAGCACCCGCATAGTAAGCATATTTACAGCAAACGTGCATGGCATAATCATGGATTCTACTGTGACACAATGGACGCTTGCCCGGCCAAATGTCTAACAACCTGAGAGAGATGCCATCATCACATGATTTTGTGAAAAACCTCTGTAGTGGAGTATTACAGTAGGTGTAAAAGTGTTAAGTATGGTAAAGTATTCACTGCAAATGTATATATTGTCACATTATTGTATTCTTGATACATGACTTCACTTTTACTATCAACCAAGTTCTCTCATTACGCTATGAGATAATTTTTTTTCTTTTTTGCTAGTTAGAATGTATTTACCTTTCTCTGCTTTTCTGAGGGTTGCCTTAAGGACAGTTGATCATTCAACACTAACAGTCCATTGGGACCAGGACAAACGGTGAATGCTCGACTGAAAGCAATGACTGTTTTAGTCCTCTCCTCTGTTGATGTGAATAAAGAAAATGAGTGAAAGAAAATTATTACACACTCCAGTATGATGGACATGAGGAAAAGAGCTAGCCTTTGTACACAGTGGGTTAGAGGGGGATGAATTACAGCAGTTTGCAGTCTAATAATATGAACATTAACGCTACTACCACCCACATACTGTAGAATCCTACAGAATACTCAGTACTGTTATTTAAGGAATAAATCACATTTGATAGACTTATTGGAGAATAAACCATCAAGACTCCAAATCTGGCAAAATAACAGATGAGGCAAAGCCGAGTCCGTTATTTTGCCAAAATTAGATTCGAGACAGTTTACGAGTTTATGAGTTTATTCTAACACCAAAAATGTTGGAAAACTTCATTTATCAGTTTTTTACATTTACTGACTATGTGTTGTGGAATAACAGGTCAGTGCTTAACCAATCAGAATGCAGGATTCTCAATAACAGATGGCTAGAGGTGGTAGAATACTGTTTAGCATGTGTACCTTCATTAAGAGCCAATGAACCAGTAGGTTAGGAAAAGTGAATTTATGAAGCAGTAGAAAGCAAGCAATTAAAAAAATGCAACAGTAGACTGAATTACTTAAGTTGTCTAAAGACCTGGACCATTCCATACAGGAACTAAAAGAAAAAAATTTTCTTAAAGGGGAAAATGCAAACTTTACAATTTTGTTTGTAATCATACTACAACGTCTGGAATTCATGCAAAACAACTCCTAGGTTTACCCTATATTTATTACTTGCTCTAAAACATCATGACAGATCGTTGAAAGGTAAATGTGGCTATCTTCACAGTTCATGTTTCAAAATAATACTGAAATGACTGCTTATGCCCCGAAAATCACTCAAAGAAAAACAAAACTTTACTTACGTTCTCTTAGTACCCCATTGACTGTGAAATGCACCAGGCCAGGCTATAAAATGATAGTGGAAACCAGGTTAGATTCAATCATTTACTTTGTTTCCTTTTTGTGTTTTCAATTTTTCTAAAACATCAAATAACACAAGTACAAAGAATAACAGAAATAACATGAACACCAATGTGATACTGTAAACTAAAAAAAAACCTAAAAAGGAGGTCTTCCACAGTGTTCACTAACAACACACTATTGACAGTGAAAAGAGAAACAGAAAGAGCAGTACAAAAGAATTATAAAGAAAGCTTGACAAAAAATAGTGATGATACCTGTACCATGAAAATGTATGAAGAAGATGGTGACACTAAACAAGTAAATGTCCATTCTACCTCTGGTGTGAAAGATAGTCACTCTAGGCAAAGTGATATCAATTACACTTATGGCATGTCAATATTATGGCTAATGGCAAGTCTGAGTAATAATGAAGACTTTCGATGACTTGGGAATGGAACCAAGCACAATGGAGTTGCATTTCTAGGGCAAACAGCAGTTCAGAGAAACAAGAAACAAAATTATATGAAATAAACTTACCAGCACCAGTGATACATCAATTACAAAAGAGTTCAGGTCGTGTTGTGTGCTTGGTAACTCATTCACAAATGCAGCGACAGCCAGCTGGCCCTGTTTAAGCAACTTAACTTTCTGATCTGTACAATGAAAGAAATGGGGAAATTTTTGACTATGTTGCTTAAAGATTTTAATTATCTATTGCTGTTCAGTACCAAAAAGCCAAAAGGCTGTGTGATTTCTTGTCTACAACTGGCTACTGCTTGAATACTAGACTTTTGAAGAGACTTATGGTTCCATAGTGAAGTTACTGTTTTGACATTATTAGGCATCTAGAATATTTAGTATCAGGTGTCACTGAGTCAATATGGCTTACATTTTTGTGAAACTTCAATTTCAAAATGTGCTGTAAAAGTTAAACTCTGAAATACCATGTTTTCAAGACTTCCACAGCCTGGCCTCTCTGATTGGCACTGTTATTAATATACTTGTTGTACTCACCCACAGATAATTATTAATACTTCGACCACAGAAATCAAGAGGATTGATGGCATGTTATAAACATGGCCATAAATTAGCTCCTAGTACTTAAATTTTGAATATTATAAACTGCATATAACATTTACAAATGTGCTTGATATGTTTACTCAAGTCTTTTTCACATTTGAACTCAGATCTACACCATTTTTAATGAGCATGTTGTATACTCATCAAATGTTTCTATTAGTAATTCACTGATATCATACCAAATGCATTCATGACATCTCAGCATGGTCACAAATGTTGGCCAAAATCATTGCTGGGGGTGAAGGTCAAAGGTCAGTCAATGTCACTCAAGATCAAACTCTAAAACCTTGTAAACAAGATATATCAAAGTAATGGGCATAGATACATATGGTAGTGAATGCATCACACTGAGAACAATATCCCTATTGCTTAATTTAGATGGAAGTATGTATTACTTAAAAATAATAATCCCTTCTGACTATGCCAAAATACAACTGCTCATCAAAGCAGGGGTTCAGGAAATTCATATTTGATAGTTAATTCTGGTGAAGAGTTATTTCTTTGCCCAAGAGGCTTGATGTCAACACCATAGCTGGTACTCTACAATGCACATACCTCTAGTGGTTGGATGTGCAAAATAATGATGGCCGGCTAAGAAACTGTGCTGAGAGGGTTCGGGGGGGGGGGGGCATGACAAAAGATCAGTCGAGAGAGATAAGCCTTGACAGTCTGAAGAAAGATCTCAACTGTTGGGAGCTGGAAAATGTCAATGTGAAGGAGATGTGGAAAAAGACAATTAGATCTGATACACATCTGACCCCTTGAAAAGTGTTGCTTAATGGATGATGAGGTCCATGACAAACATATTAAAGAATAAGTTCAGTGCAATGAAGTCATCAAAACCTTAATGCATTTCTGCAGTCTTGTTTGATTCTTGGTTAGGGGCCCTACTATCAATTGTTGTACTACACATAAAGCACCACTTTCTGCAGTTTTGCCATTGATGTTGGCTAAATAGTTATCAATATGGGACATTTTTTTTCTCTTTAGGAACCAGGGAAAGAGTATTGGACCTACTCTGATCCTGAGTTTTCTTCATGTTTCTGCTGTGAGAGAAATGATGACCAAGCTGTCTGCACCAGCTTCCTGCTCCACCGGTGATAAATGGTACTGAAAGGGAAAATTTAGCCTGCAGCAAAAGGGAATTAAAAAAATGCACTTTGATTTGGGCTTGGGAGAAAACAAACCTTTGTCGTAAAATATCAATAATGAGAAATGGAAGAACATTAAGAAGTCAAACAGTTGTCAGTCCACCACAAAATGGGATTACTGACCGTAAGAAGATGATACATGGGACTGCAAACTTAAGAAATGGAAGCCCACAGTACTGTAAACCAGCCATGGAGCAGCCCTCCCCTCCCTCCACACACACATGCATTTAACAAGCCAGTTGGGAAATTAAGTACTTCCAGTAGGGTCACAAGGTCAGCTGTACCATGACAACTTTTTCACCCGTGTGAGTGGTTCACTTCACCTTTGACCCATCCCATATAGTGTTGTGTGAAAACAATTTCCAACTCATCGATTGCAAGTGACCCAAATAGAGGTCATAGCCCCAAAATTCTAGATCACTTGTGTCTGAACATTTGAAAATGAACATCTGCTGGGACTCAAATTTTAAGGAAAATGGTAGATTTAAAGAACATTGAAGCAGAGTATACTTTGTTCACTCCTCAATGACAATCTATTAGAAAATAAAAAATGATCTCCTTCATAAAAAATAGTGTTCAGCAAACAGATGAATATGTTATCATGCCAACAATCCAAACTCCATATGATTCAACTATTAACTGCACAAACAGATATAAATCTTTGTAAACTTTAACTAGTTGCCACCCTAACAGATATCAAGCCTGAGCCCATACCCAGCTATTTGCCATCCTGACGGATACCAAACTCAAATCTAGGTAAACTCCGAATGGCCCAAGCAAATATAAAACTCCATAAAATATCGTGCTAGTTGTCGCTCTATCACTCTACTAAGATATACTGTAAACTCAATACACTTGAACTGCCATTGTTACAGATGTCCAATTTCTCTGCTTGTCAGATTCTGTCAAGCACAAAACAATTCAATTATCTACTAACCTGTTCATGATAAACATTGATTAGTTTGCTTCTGTCTGGTGAGTCATACTCAGCATAGAATCTGAAACAAAGTATCAAGTATAAAGGAGCTATGTTAATTTCTGTCTTTTTAGGAGTTAAGCAAGATGAATAATAATCAATCATTAGAGAGGTGTCAAAACTGTTCACCCTCCTGATATAGAGAGTTTATATCCAATACCCTACTGAGTTGACATACCGTATGTCACCACTCCAACCTCCACAAACCACTCTGCAGAAGTTAAGGGCAAACCTGTTGATGCATCATGACCCCAATGTGGAGGTGTATTAATAAGTTATCATGGATAGAAAACAATTGTAAATATTCATCACAGTGCCATCAGCACGATCTAAAGTACTCAAGACTGAATATAGGGATTTTGTAAGTGAGAGAGACCTTAGATATGTCACTGTTTTCATAGCAGGAGACTTTATGGTCAGCCATGCAAGCTACCTGTCTCTTGGATGTTCTCTAGCAAAAAAACAGAAATTGCCCCCAGCTTGAGTGTTTTGTTGCTGTAAAAAATCAGCATTAAAGTATAAAGATTACTTTTCATTACTAACAAGACATTTTCACTCATATGATGCTTATTCATTATTACCTTTCAACAAACTGTAAGATACTGGCTTTGACCTCTTCTCCAGTGAAGAAACTTGGTCCCACCTGTGGTAACTCTGTTGATGTTTTCAAGTCAAAACCAATCGGTGGAGGAAGATCATGACCATCCTTTATGATCAAAGCAAAACATCATAAAAAACATAATACAAATACAAGTTTCTGAAGTATAAAAATAAGTGAAATGTTTGTTGACTGTACGAATGCAAAGTTTCAAAATTTATTAAAATACAGTATAAATATATAAAACATCCTTTCTGAAAGAAAACCATAGAGAGATTTCTGGTTAAACCATGTTTTGTATTTAGAGCACACCTATAACTGTTGCAAATGTAGTAGTGTGTAAGAACTGATTTTGATACATGTAACGTACAAGTGGCACCAATGGCTAAGTTTAATCAAACGGTTACTGGTGTTTGTTTACACAACTGTTCTTTCACACAGTATTCTACAATGCCATTGGTTTTGTCTAGACATTACAAAAAATGTATGAGGACATAAGTAATGAAGTAAAATAAATTAAAACTACACATCACACATCTTCAGAGAAGATTAGGCACTAGGGTTGGGCGGTATACCGGTATTCACA
>WURT03134464.1:0-11405 GCA_009936505.3 Holothuria glaberrima | reverse complement strand
CCAAGATAATGACAATTTTTTTACTTTTATGGAAATGAAAAGGGGGGGATTTTACCCACCTTCTTTTGGAAAGGGGGTGACAAATCCCCCCCTTCCCCCCCCCCTTGACGGAAACCCTGAGACTTTGCCAGACAGGAGTTACAAGAAATATTAAATGGAAATATACATGTACATAGGTGTGACTGGACAACTCCCCCTCAGACAATTCCCATGCAGACAACTTTCCTCTGGACATTTTCAATCTGGGCATGCAGTTCCCACCCGGCACAGTTTTATAAAATACAGCTGTGGCCTGGTGTTGTGGCTGCATTTTGAGTAAAACCACATTTCATGTTTCATTGGTAAGCCCCCAGGGAACTTGCACAGGTTATTGTATGCTTGGTTAATTCAGGGTAGAGGACATCTCCCAAGCTTGTAAGTCAAAGATAATGGGCTAAGGTATCTCCTGCTGTGCTGTCCATAACTCCACATGTTTGCTGTCTGTTGTTCCCCACCCTATCAGTCTACTTCCCCACTCATTACCTGCCTATTTGTACATTGTAATACCCACTTACCCGCAGTAAGTCCCTGGTAAGCTGTTTGATAAAATAGCAACTCCCTGTACCATTTAAAAAATTCTAACAGAGCGCTGCACACCTTTCAATCTTGAACAGAACATTGGCCCATGCATTTCTAAGCAACGAGATTCAAATTGTCTAGATCTACATCTGCCTGTGTGGTGGTCACTTTTAAGGTTCTTATCCCAGTGAACTCCATCGCCCCCTAAGGCCCATAATCAAGAGGGCCAGCACTCCTTAGAGAAATTTTTGCTCTCAAGAAATTTTTGAGAACAAAAATCAGTAATATTGCCTTCATGCTTGTGTTAATACTTTTCATCTTGAAAAATGCATTGCTCCTGATGGGTATCTCTCCTCTCACCCTCCTTGAGCACCTTGCTGCTGAACGCTTGCCCTGGCTGACCCCTTCCACACAACTATCTGTACATAGATTCACATTCTTGATTTGGTTTTAAAAAATTGAACACATGTAGTGGCCTGTTAGACAGATGCATCATAGGGTCTAATTTGATTAAATTGATTTTTGAATGGCAAATGTAAGCACCCTATTGTTTATGAGGATAGTCCCAAGCATTGATTTGGATTCTTGGTGCACTCAGGGAGGTGACATTAAGTTTCCTGGTACAACATAATAATGCTTGCTGCTGAACTTTCCTGTCCTGGAAAGTTGAAGCTAAGAAACTCCTTGATTTACCTTAAATATGCAATAGTTGTGTTTTTCCACCTAATGAAAGATAATTGTAAGAGAAATAAGAGATCTGAAAGTTACCTGGGCAAGGTTTTAATAACACAGTGGTTATGGGTGACCTCCCGCAAGAGGTCACCCGGCAAGGTCCTCTTCCCACTTGCCTGTCCAAAGGACTACACATAATTTGTGCCTGGTTTTCATCAGCTTGCCAGGTACTTACGGCGGGTAAGTGGGGATTGCATATGTAAATAGGAGGTAAATATCGGGGCTCGTAGATTTCTAAACCAGGGAGTTTTGGGAAATATGCCCCTTTGAGTACAGTGTATTGACTACATGCAAATGCGTGTAGATCTCCTGCTTTAGCAACATTTTAACAAGTAGCACTTGCATAAACGTTCACAGCTAATGAAGATTTGGCATGGTAGGGCTAAAAGACAGCTGTTCTAGATCCCAGTAAAGGGAGCGTTTCTTACTTTTGAAAGGAAATCCATGCATTTATGTTGGCATGTGTGTTTATGTTTGTGACAAAATCAAAAGAAGGGAACCTATGACAGCTGGTATACTCCACTTGCATATAGTGGATACCCCCATACCCCATAGAGAGGTAGAACCCTTTAGCTTTTGGTGGAGGTCAAAAGTCATTTGAGGTCATCAGAGGTCTAACACTGTAAACCTTGGTAACACCTTATCTGCAGATTGGAAAGATGGATACTATTCTTAATTGGTATAAATTTACATTAGTCATATTGAGGTAGAGGATGCTGTTGTTTTTGGTGGAGGTCAAAGGTCATTTGGGGTCACAGGGTTCAAACCCAGAAAACCATGGGAATACCTACAATCAAGATTGGAAAGATAGATATTTTCGTAATTGGTATACATCAGTCATATTGAAGAACCCTTCTGAGGTTTTTTTTTTTTTTTTTTTTTGAGATAAAGGTCATCTGAGGTGGGGGGGGGGGGAGGTGGTGTCAAACTGAAAACCAAACTTGATACTATCTCAAGGTAGGAAGCAGTGATACATTTTAGATTTCTTCGAAGTTTCATCATTGGCAAGCTTAAGATCACACTTGATCACACTTGAGGTTCTCAAGGGGAATGTCTCTCAACATCTGTGGATCTGCAATTTTTATCTTGGTACAGTCCATGAGCAGCAAAAATAGAGCAAGCAAATAGAAATGTAACACTTGTCAAACATGATAATGTGTCTTCTTCTGGACTGATAGTCAAGTTTACCTCAGGGGGGAAAAGGCTAATTCCTGTCTCCCAGACCTATTTTCTTTGAGTCCAAAATGTCGTGCTCCCATTTAGCCACCTGGAGGATTTATTTACAGTAAAATCTTAATTTGTACAATGCCTGGAATTTACTGCTTGTCCCCCGAGTAGGTAGATATGAACGCATCTTTTCTGCAGTCATCCGCAAAAGATTTCATTCCTGTCATCCTCTCAAGAGTTTGTTTATTTTTTGTCTCTCTTACGCTGTATTTTGTTTTAATTAGCTTTTGTTAAAACGTACATTGCTGAGTGTAACATAGAACAGGAAACACCAGCGTAATATGTCTAAACATAATTTCATATCTAGTTGAAAGTTACTCACCAAGTTAGCTCTGTCTTGCGTGGTTTTCGTTTTCATTTGGAGTTGTCAATGCTTGACTGCCTCCAAGTACAGGTAATGAAATTTTGTGCGATTATGTATTGTCTTGGAAGAGGAAGACAACAATAAAACGGGATGATGCTGAAAAGATAGATGGGTGTCATCTGGTACTTGCATTAATGTTTGCCGCTAACTGGCAGAGAAATCTTCAGTTCTTGCGTTATGGAATATTTAACAATAAATATTGCAATACTATTAGTACCGTGTATGTTAAGTATGGATTGGCTAGAGTGAATGAACAGTGTACACATACTACAGGTGATATTCCATTAAAATGGGACATTACCAGAGGGTAGAGACATTCAGCGTAGAAGCCTATATGCTTACAGTACTATGTTTGTAATATTTTGAATGCAGTCGCTATAGCGTGAAGTTTCAATAGAACCGTGGTGTTTCAGTTACAATGAATGAAAAATAGAGGATGGAAAATGTAAAATGGGAGGGAGGCTGGGGGAGGGTGCATGGGGGAGGGTGCATGGGGATTGAAGGAAAGAGTGTCCAGAGTCTGTAGGCTACAGGTGCTTGGTTTTACCACTGTTGGTTTCAGCAGTCTGTTTCACTCCTCTTTACCTCCTATTTACATATGTATACCATTATTGCCTGCAATAACTGTCTGGCGAAAAACTAATAGCACTGCCGTAACCCCTACCAGATTGGGGATTCTAATTACAGTAGAGTGTCAGTTTTGTTAGCAGCAAAGAGTGATACACATAAATCATATATGATAATTAACCATGCTCAACTCATTTCCAATTAAATCTTCACAACACAGTATTTTTCTTTACCATTCCATTTACAAGTTTCCCCTAGTCATTCCTAACACCTTTTACTTTTGGAGTAAAACTGCACAAATATTTGCTTTCACAAATCAATCATTCAGGAACGTAGAGCACATACAGAAGTGTTAGATTCCACCAGTCTGAAAAGATTTGTTCAAAATTTATTGTCAAATTGAGTTCATGGGAGTTTAAATTGTCATGTTATCTCTCAATAGAAGGGAAAAAAGATATTAAAATTCTTGAGCTGTGAAAGTCCTCCAAGTAAGAGGGTGTCATTTTCATGAAATAATGTAACATTCAAAGGTATTTTTTGGGGCATTTCCTGTGTTCCTGGTGTCTTAGTTTTCAATCTGTCACTCACAGGCTGGACAGTCTCAATTAAAAGCAAAATGTGTGAGCCCTGAATTGTTGTTTTTGGAACTGCCATTCAGTTTCCACTTCATATGTGATAGCTGACAAGTCTTAGGTAAAGTTTCCCCTAACAGCACAAATGGTACTTATCTGTTTCACCTGAGACTTTTTCTCACATTTGACAGCTGCATTAAATGTTTCTCAAGTCATGGAATATTTCCTTCAAAATGCTATGTTATTACCAAGTAAACTTTTGTTTTAGTTTGTTTGACTACGTCTGCTTAACTGGTATAAAACCATAAAATGCAAGTCTTACAGTATGTAAGCAAATAGTACTGTGGAGAAGAAATACATATTTCTTTGTAGTTTACTTCTGGAGAAGGAAAGCGAACAGGGTTTTGCAGGGGAATTGCAAAAATTGAAAAATTCCTGATTGTGAAATTGTGAAAAAGTGCAAATATCTGTGAGAATGAATTGAGGACACCCTCATTTGTTCAAATTTAGGCAAGACATACCCGTTTGTTCATTCCTAGTCGTCTAATACTTCTTGTGCTCTGTAGTTTTTAAAATACCACAAGTGCTAAGAGGAGACAGGAAGGGAGCACTGTCTACCACCCCCTTCCCACAAGTATACAGGATTAGCTTTATTGAGGACCATTGTCTTTTCCACTCTCTTAGGCCATGGCCATTGCAATGATTGCATGTTTATTCTAAGGTTTGTCATGAAATTACTTTATGAAAAAGCTGTCTAGCCAGCTTGTGAAAACCTATCTCACTGTGGTGTGATAGCTATCGACAGGAATGTGATCACAAAATGTACAGTACCTGGATTCCTAGTTACTATTGGTACAGCTGTACAGTCTACTGGTTTTATGTTGGAACAACTGTCATCTTTACACTCTATCTCATGCTGGTTTGATGTCTTTTAAACTAAGATTTATTGAAGTATCTAGTAGCTATGCAAAACTTTCAAATGTAACTATAAAGCTCTGTCAGATATGCTGGCAGGTATTTGTTGTGTGGTAAATTACAGCTTACCATATTTATTGGAATATTACAACTGCACATTGTATGCAATTATCAGTGTGAGCTCCTGTAGTACTGTACATAATATGAAAGTTTCTCAAATTTTTATGTTCAATTCCGTAGGGGTGGGGTTAAATGCCAATACTGTAATCCAATTATAGCACCCCCAATGAGCACATCACTTTATAAAAACTGATGCAGAATGGAACCACATAAACATTTATGCATAAAATAAAATAAACACTAAGATAGGGCTTGACATAACGTTCACAAAGGGCACAGCAAAAATGCCTTTAGAAGTTTCTAACAGAGAAGCGCATCATGGCAAATTGTAAAGGCATGATAGCAAAAATGATTAGAGGAAAGGGCATGACAGCATTTTGCATCGGAAGTGCTTGAAACCTTTTTAAATTATAGCGTTGAGCTGATAATGTTGATATCAGAACTTGCCGATAACCGATAAATCAAACTTTATTTAGGACAGAAGTAACTATATGGTTTCTTCAGAGAATCTTTCAAACTTAAACTTAAGTTTTGGATGAGAGATGTTGGAAAGATTCTACAGGCTTTTACAAAGGAATTGTGAGAAGTGTGCAAAGAACAAATCTGTGGGAACTGTGCTTCTAGTGGTACTTGGAATATACAACACTCAAATGCAGGGCACCGACGGCAAAACAAAAATGGCATGACGGTAACTTTTGCCATTGCACAGGTGTGTTTTTCAGGGGCACCACGGCAAACGTCGAGGGCATGACGGCTTTTTGCTGTCATGCCGTCGGTTATGTCAAGCCCTGCTAAGACAAGAAAGAAGGGAAATTAAACACATAAAGTGAAAGAATATACAAAATGATCAACTAAGAAGGCGGGAAGCTATGTGTGGTGAGAGCAAAACTAGCTAAAGCTAGAAAGTACTCGCAAAAGGAAAATTACTCGGAAGAGGAAAATAGTCATCAAGAAAACACTCTTAAAGATGAAGAAAAACTCCGATTACCAGACAGCTCTAAAAGCATGATTTGCTCAAGGCAGGGCAAGATGGAGAGAGAGAGGAAATAGCTCTACCATGTTGCCCTTTAGTAATGGGAGGGCACCATCCTGGTGCTAGCAATGTATGCCAGATGTAACTTGCAGGCAAATTGGTGAATTACATAGAAATTGTAGGTGTGTATTGTATCTTCTACGTAGACTCTGAAACCATGCAAAGTTTGGAGGATTTTAAGGTTTAAGTTTAAAGGGGGAGGAAGTCTCCATTCCCATACTGAAAAATTTAGACAACTATTTCAGTCATATGTTTATTTCCTCTGTTACAACATTGAGCAACCCCATCGATGGCAGGATTGGTTTCTGGCAATGTTTGGGATCCATATTGGTACTAATAAAATGATGCAAAATTTGATTTTGTATCCACGCCAGTGATTATGAAATAAAGGTAAATTGTGCCGGACATACTGCCTTTCTAGTTACAATAAAGGGGTTGTGGATGAGAAGGGGTAGGTAGAAGAAAGGCTGATTGTGTAATTGATCGTTGAAAGATTCTCAAAATCAATTTTTCTCTGGGCAGAGTAAATGTACAATATGTAGCACAAAAGGCATTTAAAACACTGTGATCATTGTATTGTGTGTTTGTTGAGTTTGTCATTTGTGCCCAGTCAGTTTTGCTCCACATGTGAAGTGTACTGCTGTGCTTTCCTCAAATTGTACTTCTACTGCTCAAGTTGTAAAGCTGTAAATCAGTTTGATTCTATCATCAAATTTACGATCCGTTTCTTTTTGTGTTTCTTTAAAGGTTCCTCCACTGGACTGTTAAACAGGTAAAAGAAATTGATTCCAACATGAGGTTACTAGGATTGTGCTGTTTTGCTATTCTCTTGTCTTCCACATTCAAATCCACATCAGCCCAGAGTGCTTTAGGTGAGTACATATGTTATGTGAATTCAATCGACAAAGCTAATGTACGAGATGGGAACATAGCAGCCAAAGCAATTATTTTGTTTTGTAGGGGACCTACATGTTCCATGAACCCTCATGAGACAGTAGTTATTGGAAATGAGGAGGTTCTGCCAAGTTACTGTAAAGAAAAAGGTACTGAAGAGAGTTTAGAAATGGTTGAGGAATTTCTCAACATATTTTAAAAGTTTGTCATGTGAAAAATCCAGCTGTACTCTAAGCTAGTCCTGGAAGTAACAATTAAACAATTACAGATTTTCAGTGATCTTATTGGTGAACAGTTAGTTCTTCAGAGCTCCTTTCCCATTACTTTTAATTGTGTTAATGATGGCTATGCAGTACGGGGATACCCACTAAACAGAAGGTTCACTAGATTGAAGGTTTTACGAGACTGAAGAACCTCTTACCTGAAAAATCTACTACTTCCAGTTGAGGCAGGGTTAGGATTTGGGTTAGATACAAAATTAGAGTTAGGATTAGAATAGGGATTAGCCTCAGGTAAGATTAGGATCTGGATTTTTAAGGGTTGGGATTAAGTTAAAAGTTAGGGTCTTTAGTCTTGTGGACTTTTGATTTTACAGTGAGCCTTTAATTTAGTGAACCATGCCCTTCAGTACTCCCAAAGTTTTGCAGAATCCTCAGCTGTTCATCGAACCTTTTCAAGCTGGTGTCCCCATGTTTTGTTGAAAGTAATGTATATGTTTAAATACTGTTACACATAACAAAATTTGTATGTGTAAAAGACAATGGTGTAAATCTTTTTGATAAAAAAATTTTATGTCCATCAATGTTGGATGGTTTATTTTGTTTTTCCAGTACCCCACTTTCTTCAATGTCAGCCCACCATAAATATCCTTAACCCAACTCCTTCTATAAGAAGTACTAAATAAAGGTCGGAAGGTTGGGGGGTTCGAATCCTGGCCGGGTCATACCAAATACTTTAAAAATGGAACCTACTGCCATTTTGCTTGGTGCTCAGCATAAACTGGAAAAAAGGCCGTGGCCGGCCCCACTTAAACCAATTGGTTACAAACTGAGCCGTAAAATCTCATCTAACTCTGTACATAAACCATTCAATAAAGTTTATATATTAGATGCTGTGTGTTCATCAACACTGGATGGATCACAGCTTTTTTCACGTAATCACATTTTGAATGCTGATACTTCTGGCGAAAAACAAACCTAATCCGTGTACATTAGAATGAAATGAGAACAAAGCAAACCAACTGTGAAATTTTTTGCCTTATTATAAGACCAAAAACGATTCTGCCATTATCCCCGTTTCTGGCTCAATCTTACCTTCATATTGAAGCCATCTTTTCAGCATCAATGTTTACTCTGCTTGTTATTGTTCAATTTGATTTGGTCTTTCTTCTGTGCTAAGTGACCGCATGTAATGCTCCAAAATCGGAGGGATTGCCTACTGCGCTATCCTTTATCCAAGATACCTATGGAAGTAATAGCTTTATTATATTATCTTCATACAAAAGTGTGACCTAGATTTGGCTTAATATTACATTTTTTATGAAGGAAGTATCACAAAAAAGTGACTGTCTGCATGCATAATTTGTATGAATATGAAGCAGTTTTGTAACAAAACAGATACGTGTGTAGACCATTGAAGCATGAAGGGAAAAGGATCAGCATGCATTACCTTGAAGGGAATAAGATGGACATGCATTGGAGTATGTAATGTCAATTTGCCGTAACTATTTTTAACTGTGATATAGTTTGTGCACATGCATTGTTTGACAGTACTATGGTAATGTATTAAAATGCTGGATGTGATTAAAGAGTACCAGAAATTATAAAACGAAATGAAAGAGCAAAACAAAACAAAAATATTCTTTAAAGGCATGTTCGTTGGCATGGTGAACGAACATTTTCGAAGACATCACATCTTCTTCCTCAGGTGAAAATGATGTATATACAGTGTACAGTAGTAAGTTAAACAGATAATTGTATAGACTAGAATACATCAAAATACAGTGAGGGTGTAGGCAGATCCATGCTGGAATAATTGACTGTTCACACTAGATGCATACTTCTTAATGTATAGTGCTTCTTCTACTGTACCTTAATCTCAAAATCAGTACTGCCAGCTCCTATGAAACAAAAGTTTCTTTTATTAGTCTTTACACTACACACAAGTACAACTTACTTCTGTACACTGTATAGTATCATACAATATCTTAAAATGACCAGTTGGGTTTTAAATTGCTCTAATATCAGTGATTTCATTCTTAACTGTGCATATTATACTATTCAGAAAGTAAGACATTTTCTAGCTTACAACCATTATGACTTTAAGACATGTCAAGTGTGCTCCATACTAATAACTGATTCTTGGCAAGATCAAGCCATTTTTTAGGAAGGGAGTTATTCTGTCTCAGTTACCCATGCATGAAAGGGCACAGCTTTCAGTTTTCACAGGTTTCCTCTCACTAATGGAGTCAGATTTGCATCAAGTTGCATCTGTCGTAAGATGACAGGTATTAAGAGAATTAGAGGTAGCATCCCATTGCTCAAGTAGGCTAAAATGTTTTATATTAATTGATGTTAAACTTCTACTTTATGCACCTTTTCAACCTAAATGCATATACTGTATCTGACATAGTGTGATTGAGTGGAGCGAAATATCTCCTAAAATGATGACAGGTCTTTGACGTAGCTAGATCAACCTGTTTATTTCATGGCCTCTTCTGACATGCTGTTTATTTACAGTGTACTTGTCTCAGAAACCCTTAATTTCATCACAGCCAGGGAATGACATTCCATCACAGTAATTTGCAATTTGTGAAAATTTTTTTGTAAATTTTTGTTGTGAAAGGTCATTAGAATGAAATTATTTTGCAGCATAAGTGCCTTGAAAAAAAGCAAAAGGCCTATGTGGTATAGGCTGAAAACCTCGAATGTTGTGTTGGTAAGGTCAGACTGTTAACGAGGAGGGGAAGGTGGAGTTGGGGTGGGGTGGGGATGAGCATAGGCTCAGGGGAGGGAGTTAAGGTGAGGATCTATTTATATAAATATGCTAGTGAGATAAGAACAAAGATGGATCAGTTACTTGCTATGGCCATCTGTCCTACTTGTGTAGTGTCCAAACACTGTTAAAGTGTTGGAATGGGTGAAACTGCAAAGTACTGGAAATTCTTCATTTCATTAATTTCTAGCTTACAAGATGTAAAGGTGCTATGTGTCTCCATTTTTCTAGTTTCTTGTGAAATTTTGGAAGGTTGAGGACCCTCTTCATCAGTTCCCTGTCACCTTTTCAGCAGTACTTGTAATTTGGAACAAAATTCCAGAGTAGGGGATGTTCCTCCCATCAGTCACCTACTGTATACCATTATAATGCCTACAGCTATTGAAGCAAAAGTAAAAATGTCTTTTTCCCATTTTTTTTTCCCCTCTATTTTATAAATCTATTTCTTTTTACTCCTGCTTACAGTACCTCATTTCTTTCTTTAGAGAACATCCCCTTTTATCTACCTCAGATCAAGTCTTTGACCAATGTTTTGGATCCCCATTTTCAAATAATTTTCTCACTTTTTCATCAGTTTATAACATACCTGTAAAGGGTTGGTCAGGTGATAAGGACAGCTTGAAAAGACAGTGACATTCACTGCTTGACAATAAAGTCACAAAATGAAATACAGGCAGGCTGGCAGCTTTGGCAAGTTTGTTTCCAACCAAAACTACACAGGTTTCAATAAACAGTGTAACTTCAAACTATCTTGTCTGGGTTTGAATAAGTTTCTCTCTTGCCCAGGGCAAAGGGTCAAGAAGCAACTATTTTAGCCCCTGGGTTTAAATGGGTCAGTGGTTTGAAAACTGAGAGGTCATGTTCACCTCACAAATTATAGCCGTGCTCTTATTTCTTCAATTTTGCCCTTATGATATTTGATTTATGAGCTTCTTGAAAAAATACATGTAAGAGAGATTTCTCCCAGACATGTAAGATGTGTGCTTTAGCATGACAGAGATTATTCTCAAGAGAAGAGAAAATGTAAGCCAATCTGAAAAAGATATTTGAGATATTTGGTATTTTTTACACAAGCTGTAAATTAGACTGCTTTCATAAGATTGCAGTGATGTGAAGTTGGTGTATAATTTCCTCTTACTTTAGCAAATCTATGTATGGCTATATCTTGAAATTCATCAGTGGGTGTTTTTATGGAGATATCCGTGTTTGGGAAATTTTGATGTACAGTTGGATATGGAGAGGCTGTCTCGGTAGTAATTAACAATATTCACAATAATGCAAAGTATTTTGTGTTCAGTCATTCTGTGGTTGTTCAGTTAATACTTTATACTCAAATCATACAGTACCGGTTCGTCGAGGTTAGCCGACGTTGACGGTCGCTACGATGACCTACTATCTACTACTTTACTCGACGATCAGCATTTTTGCT
>WURT03134454.1:0-11405 GCA_009936505.3 Holothuria glaberrima | reverse complement strand
TAAAATGGGAAAATTATTTTCCAAGTAACACCCTAAATTGGAAATTCATTTTTACCACACCATTTGTTGTTGTTCGGGATGCAAAGATTCAATATTTTCAGTTTCAGTATCTTCATAGAATTATTGGTACTAATGATTTTTTATTTTGTATTAAGATCAATGACTCACCTATGTTCTTTTTGTAGTGTAGAGAATGAAACTCAAGAACATCTGTTTTGGTTTTGTCCTAAAGTAAGAAGGTCTTGGGAGGAAATTTGCTTAGTTTGTTTAAGAAAAAAAATGAATTTAAATGAAACAAGTGTTCACTTTGGGTATACAGAAAAGAAGAAGAGTATCATCAATTTTTTCCTTTTTAAAGCAAAGTATTTTATTTATTCTTGTAAACAAAACAGTACAATACCAGATGCAAGGATGTTTTATTATAAGTTTAAGTTTAGTACTAAAGTGGAAATTTTTATTTTAAAAAAGCATAACGACAAAAAAAAGGAGGATGAATATAGATCGGTCTTCAGTTTCCTGAAAAAATTTTGTTAATTTCATTCACATTCTTCTCAATTCATTCAGGATGTTGTATGTATATCGGCTACACACCATTCAAGGTTTTTGTTTTTTGTACAATGGACGGTAACATTTTAATATTGTATTCTACTGCAAACATTGTCTAAAACAATAATGAATTTGCAAAAAAAAGAGATAAAAAAAAAAAAAAATACAGTTGAAATGTTGAATATGTTGTGGTAATACAGGGGTAACAATACACACAAATACTGTATATGCAAATTGCAACAAGTGGGATAAAGCAAAATTGGTAAGAAAAGACAAAGGTCCAAAATGCCCATTTCAAATCGAAATATTCCAATAAAGATACAAAAATTTGCGTGCGAATACTTAATGTATATTCACCATATAAAAGCACAGTTAAATTACATTTCAAGTTCTCACATCCTACATTCACAAAATATTTAACCAAAAAGAGTCAACCTTTGACCTTTCACCTTGCAATGTTATTTAGTTAGGAACTCATTGGAATATGAAGTTTTATGCATCCCTAAAGATAGTTAAAACATAGATATTAATTTCTAGACAATCTTTCTAGCAGAAGACACAAGGACAGTAACCTAAACTATGACACTCCATATACTCTAGTTATGAGGAGTAAGATTCCATCACTGAGTACGAATTAAAGACACACTCTCATTGAGTCCATCAAATTAACGCCCTGCTGGCGACCTGTTGAGATATGTAGGACACCCACCAAAGTTCATACAGGACAACCCACTATTTTCACTGCTGTCTATTGGTGTTTATGTCACTAATAAATAGATAAAAACAAAGAATACCAGTTACTCACACCCACTATGAGAAAAAAATCATGCAATGATCAAGCAACCCCCTCAAAGTTTTCTCTCATTTTTTTTTCTCTCTCTCTCTCTACAGCAAAGAAAATTTTAAAAGCATGTAAATGACTCACAGAAGTTCCCTATGACACTCCATACAAGGTCAATATTATTAGCATAACCTACAACTCCCTGAAACACCAATATGTAGACAGACAGTATTTGGTTCACACGAAAAGATTAAAATGATTCAAAGATCAAAGTCAAGGGTACTTAGGTTGGTAATTAAAATGGTGAGAGCTTCCAAAACTCGGTTAAGTGGAAGAACTACTTTGAGTGTTGCCTGACATGTCCCCTCGTATACTTGAACAATGGCGATCTGGTGGTGTCGGATTGATTTTTCCCATGGATTGCAAACTTTGAGTAAACAAATACTACATAAACTACAAATCTGTGTCATTAAAATATTTACAACAGTCAAATGGCCCTCCTAAAACACACCACAGTACTTCCACAGGACATGGTGGGGACCAGAAAAAACATAATAAATTCTAGAAAACTTGATATCTGCAATGAAGAAAAAGAAATTCTGAGCAGAAAGCTACTACAAAGCCAAGTACCTGAATCCCTTTAACTTCTACACATTTTTCTTCAGATATTTAAAAATGATAAAAAAAGTTATAGACATTTTTTAGTTTTAGTGTGCTTCCACAACTTCCAATCCATATTTTACTAAGTTACATTTTTAAACTACCTGGCACCTAGCTGGAATATTATCAGGTATAAGACTTAAAGTACACAAGTACCCTCAACCTACTTTACGCAAAAAACTGTAACAATGGGAGTAAGTAAGCAGTTTGCATAAACCTACTTACAAAAGTAGTATCATGTACCAATGAAAGTTGGGTATAAACCTTCTTACAAAAGCAGTACCAATGAGAGTAGCACCTATAAACCTATTTATAAAAGCAGTATCAACTTGTATAAATAGTAGTATGTATAAACCTACTTACAAAAGTAGTACCATGTACCAATGAAAGTTGTGTATAAAACTACTTACAAAAGCAGTACCAATGAGAGTAGAACCAATAAGTATATTTACAAAAGCATTACCAAGGCAAGTAAGTAGTATACATGTATAAACTTACAAATGTAGTACCATGTACCAATGCAAGTTGTGTATAAAACTACTTACAAAAGCAGTAACAATGAGAGTAGTACCATTAAGTATATTTACAAAAGCAATGTAAGCAAGTAAGTAGTATGTATAAACCTATTAATAAAAGTAGTACCAAAAAAGTACTACTTTTGAAGTAGTGGTAGTACTACCATGAAAGTAGGACTTAAACTTCAGTACCCATAAAAGTAGTGGATCACAGAATAATAGGACCATCACATATCTGAATATTCAGCAATCAACAACATTCACTGATATTTTGAAATTAACCAACTTTGATAAAATTATGTACTATAGTTTAGAGAATAAAATGAAAAGGCACTCAAGTTTTGGAAAGAATGTCATACTTTTATCCCTCTAACTTATTAAAACAACAATTTCCCATAAAATAAAAAAGTTTCCCAAAAGAAAGTTTGTAACACATAAAAAAAGGGGGGTATTGAGGTATTGAGGTAAGGAGGAACAAAAAAGACCAACAATTTCCCATAAAATAAAAATAAAATTTCCCATAAAATTAAAAAGTTATCCAAAAAAAAAATGATGAAGAGGAGGTATCACACGGCAGAAAGCTGCAAACCTTGCAGAATAAGGATGAGATAAGAACTTTAGAGGATGGTTTTACCAAACGTTGGCCAACCAACTGCATGGCCGAGTGGTTAGAGCATCCGACTTGCAGCCGGAAGGTCTAGGGTTTGAATCCTGGCCTGGTCATACCGAAGACTTTAAAATGGAACCTAATGCCATTGTGCTTGGTGCTCAGCATAAGCAATGGAGTAGGGAAAACAAGCCAGTGAGCCACAACTGGAAAAAAAAAAAAAGGCCGTGGCTGGCTCGACTTAAACCAATTGGTTAGAAACTGGGCCATAAAACCTCATCTAACTAACTAACCTGAAACTGGTTACAAGACGTGATTAACACGGAGAAGGCAAAATTAAGAAGGAAGAGCTAGGTCTTAGGTCATAGGTCATAGGTCTTCCTGCTGTGTTACTGGTTTGTCAGACGGTTATTGCAGGTAATAACAGTATACATATGTAAATAGGAGGTAAGGAGGAGCGAAATAGACTTAAAAAAGTTATCCAAAAGAAAAAGTTTGTGACAGGTAAAAAAAAATTGTTTTACAGTATGTACTGCATCATTCTAAAGGTACTCTCTTTTTTTCATTTTGATATTTTGCTTTTCCTTAAATGATTAAGTTGGTCATAGTTTTGAGAAAATGATGACCCTGCCACCTCAATGACAAAACTTCTTCTTACTGAGAGTACGATATTCCAATTACAAATTGTCAGTCGAAAATTTTGGCCAAAAGTTCTTAAAAAGTTTTTGACTGTACTCTCTCTAGCTTTTAGGTCATCATGAAAAGAAAAAAGATCTAGGACATCACACAGTGTGACTGGCAATTGAATAGGTTCTCATTAAATTTAATCTGTTTACGTTTCAAAAGCTAAACCAATTATCACAAAAGTAGATCTGGAACTTGGATAATACCACTTAAAAAAACTTTGATTGAAAACGACTGTTTTGAAAAGACGCCTAAGCTGACCCAAAATTTTCTAACAAAAGAAGTTTGCCGCCTTTGAAATAACAAGTAAACAAACTGAAAAATGGTTTCAGTAAAAGCTGGGATGTATTGCTATAGCAAAGAAGACAGGAAGGCAGTCAGTTCTTGGCAGGTGCATAGCTGCACGCAATGGAACCATTTACAGATAAATTATTAATAACCTTTTTGAAAAAGATCTCATTTGTATAAAGTCTTTTTTTAGAATGTCTAGGGTAGCTTGTTACTATCATCATGCCGCATTCCAAATTTATAACTTGGTGATGGTAAATACGGTGATTGTCACTTAACCCTGTAAATGTAATCACCTCAATTCAATTTCATACCCAGGTAAACTAAATTGTGAATGGTTCTTCTTTATCATGTGACAAAATTTGTGTTGATGAATTGCATAATTTATAGATGTAAATATCAAAGTCCTCGATCTGCCTGTGTTATGTACTCTACAAAACTGACCTGGGTTTGTAGCCTACGAGCTCAGATACTCACTTCCTATTTACATATGTAAATAGAGATGAAAAACTCTCAAATTGCCAGACAGTAGTAAAAATATGTCTAGCTCGATGCAAGGCAAGATGAAGAGTAGGAGAGTGGTACTACCACGCCGCCTTCTAGTGGTGGGATGGCGCCATCCCGGTGCTAATGATATATTCCAGATGGTACTTGCAGGCAAGTTGGGGAATTACGTATGTGAATAGGAGGTGATGAGGAAAGAGACAGACTATTTTTGTTCTGAAAAATCAAAAGAAGTTCTTAGGGACAAAAGAAAAGACTACTGTAGATGGCTTCTGCTGTTCCAAAGTAATTTATGAATGAATGTTTAGGCCAAGGGTCCACTCAGGACACATTTTTCTGGGAAAATGCAGTTACACTAACTTGAATAAGGTATGCCCCTATGTCTTAATTTATGAATAGCTCTCTTTAATTATTTAACAATATTTCTGCTACTGAAATGTTTAATTCATGCAGAATGCTCCTCAGCTTTACCAAAAATGTTCAGGATTTACATTCTGAAACATTTAAAATATTTGGATGGGTAATAAAGAGGAGACTTGTAAGATTAAGCAGTTTTCAAGATAAATTTAGGGCAACTGCTTAATTCTCCTTTACCAAATGAGTTGTTTACATGTGAGATCAGGAATATTTCAACCTTACATGAACACTTCATAATAAACTTTGATTAAATATTGATCAAGAAAAGGTTGTTACTATAAGAAAAGACTGACTATTGAGAGTTCTGGGAGAGGGGAAGGGAGTGGGACAGGGGGAGAACACATGAAAAACGGACATATAAAAGTGGACCAAACAAACATATAGTCCAAGACCCTGCTTTAAGGCTTGGGGGCACACATCAAGTCACTTGACCCCCCCTCCGGCGAACAACCCTTGTGACGACACTGCTAACATTGAACTGTGGGAGTACTAATTTTTGCATACCATTTTGGTACACATGAAAAAGCTGGTCCTGTTGCTAAACAAACAGTTCACAACAGGTCCTTTGTAATGCCTCTTTAAAATAAAGTAAAATCTCAATATCAACTGTTTCAAGACATAAAACCTCATTAATTTGCAGTCCTATTTAATTCTGGAAACAGTTCTATCTCAGCATTTTCTTACTACTACTTAAAAGTTTCCAGCATTCATGCAGAAAGTACTATAGATAGAAGTTTTAAGTTTTGGGTTTAATTCTGGTAAGCAAAAATGTCATCTGGTTTGCCAAAAAGCACTTCAGCAAACAACCAATTCTGTGATGGGCTTGAAATGACGAGCAAGATCAAGGATGGGGAAGGGGGGGAATATTGAAGTATCCACAGACATGGATGGAAATTATGAGGAATCTGAGAAACTCCTTGCTGGGAAATTTTTGTATCTGACATGAAATTTTGGCAATCTGGTAAACATTTGGCTGTTTTTTTTTTTTTTTTTTGTAAATTATACAAGAATCCTGCACAATGGACACTTTGTTTGATCCTGCCCACAGAAAAACTAGTGAGTCCTGAGTGGAACTTGTACTTGAACACTTGTGAAACACATTCCGCTTGACATGCAATTTGGTAATGAGCCCGACTAAATTTACAAGACTGTGTACTATTACAATCAAAACCAAGAGACGCTGAGGCTGAGTGTTGTGTGCTGCATTTGAAAGATTTCTAGGTTGATAATTAATGCAACTCATTTGAGGGAAAGGAGGGAAGGGGTGGTAGAAGCATGGAAGGGAATGAGTTGGACACATTGAGCCATTTAATTTTCCACAAGTATCGTGGGAAAAGGATCTTAACTATCAATGATGTACGATTTTGCGGTCAATACACAATTGACTACGAGGAAAATGAAATCTCCAACCTACTTTCTCAGATTATAATTTCCACAATTTCTACTTTTTTTTTCTGGGTCATGCATTTTTTGAAATTAGCAAGCATAAAAAGTAGTGTACATGAAACAGAACTCTACTGCTCATAAATGTTTGTGTGCCTACTTTATGAACCTATTGAAAGAAAAACTAGAGCGTTAATAAAAACTGATTACCCTTCAAATCTACAAAATACACACTTGGCTAATCACAAATTCTATAGCCCAGAATACAGTTTGTTTTTCTTCACATGACAAGTCTACTGTGAATAAAATTGTCCCAAAAATATGAGCTTTGATTCCGAATTACATATACGAATCAAAGAATTCTGAAAACTATGCCAAGACAACCAGGAAAACACAATTAGGTACCACTCTCAAAAGAAAAACATGCAGGAAAGACCCTGGCACCATTGCCATAACAGATAAACAGATCGACAATTGTGTACGCAAACAGACTGAACTAGTTTTGATAACTTCTTTGTATGACCCAATCACCCTTCTGGCAAAATGACCAAAGTCAATGAATTACACCTTAAAATTTACAGATGATTAGTTTACCCATTAAGAATTAAGTCAAGGACACCAGCCAACCCTGTAGCCCTGACAAACTTCACTTTTGAAGGCTGATCTTTTAATTTTTTATGGAGTTTAGAGTACAGCTGATGTCAAAAGGGTGTAGCCTATTGATGAACGGTTGGCAGAGCACTTGCATGAGAATGGCCGATCATTGACCCATCTAAGGTGCCTAACGACCAAATGGACTTAATTGAAAGTGACATTCTTACTGTAGATGGCTTACTCATTTAAACACCATAAGTAGTTCTAATTGGTGCAACACACTGATTCATGACACAAACTTGGTGTAGAAACCCCACGTTCATATTGTATTGCAGGTGTTGAAAAAACTCAATGTGCTCTGCATCAGAATTTTATTTTAATTTAGGTTGACGAGAGTCCCACACATAGCGAAAGGTTAAAATAAATTAGCAAGGCCAGAATGACAACATAAAACGTTGTGAGAATGTTTGCCGAAGCAACCTTACCTTCTTAGCTGTCCATGATGGTGGCTAGTGGACGGTGTCTATGGAAGAAATGACCTCCCTCGATATAACACTGACTTTGACGCAGCATCCTACAACCCTCGCTTGGGGATCTTGAACAGCCCAGGCGTGCCCTACTTAATATTCAGATTCTCTAGGGAGCTATATCTAGGACAGTGTTACAAGGAACACAGACACGCAGGGAGTTCAAATATGGGATACCAAAATGGGACAGCTTTGTTAACTTTTTTGCTTGAAACAACAGGATGTATAAATAAATCCAAAAAGTACAATAGTGCAGTGAAAGAAGGTTAAAAGTTTGTTAACAAGTAATGTTCTGGGCTAAGTGGGTTTTGCAGATCACTTCATTATCACTGACATCACCAAACAGGGTTTTACAACTATAAAAAATGTTTTCACTCCTTCCTGTTAATCTTTTCAGTGGCATTCTTTATGAATGGTGGATAAAGGCCCTCCAATTTTAGGCTAAGATTTAAGAACATTCTACTAAATGAAATAATGAAGAGGTTAAAATAGTTTCCCTTTGACTACCCCTGTGCTTCATATGGAAGAATCCAGATCTTACAATGAGGTTAAAAGCATGTTCTAACCCTGAAGGTCAAGATTTTATGACTGCCTTTCATTTTAAGGGACATGGATTTCCCAACTCTTATTGACAGAATCTTGAACATGTATGTTCAACCACGTCACACCGAAGCAAACACTTCAAGTTATCAAACATATTGCATCTTCAACCCAAGAGAAGGTGAGTTGCAAACTCAAATAAAATTGTTTAAATAGATTTTTTTTTTTTAACATTTTTTCAAACCTAAACTCTGAGATCAAACAGGACTTTGTGTGCATTTTTTGAGAGCTAGGTGCGATAAAAGCTGGGACAGTTGACATGCATTCCCGTAAGTCCTTTCAGGTGTTGCTTCGTTTCAAAAATATACTAGTGTTTAATTCTTCTATGCACCTTAGTGACAACTAATGGTGAATATTCAACTTTGCAATGGTATGCAAATCAAGATGTAATGAGCAGCCAGGGAAGTGGAACAAGCTTTTACACCAAATGAATTTCAAAACATGTCAACACAGTGAGGCAAAAATGGAGGATTGTTCAGGGTTTGAGGCATCCTCTATTGGTAGGGGTTACCACGGTGCTATTAGTTTTTTGCCAGATGGTTATTGCAGGCAATTATGGTATACATATGTAAATAGGAGGTTATGAGAAGCAAAATAGACTGAGCTTTTGAGTGTATACCACATAAATTAATTTGGGATGTCATCTTTTTTCTAATTATGGAAGGGCTGCCTCATGACAGTTCTTTCTTTAACTCTTACATACCTAACTAATACTTTACTATACAACAACAGGCATCTAACAATTAAAAACAAAATGTTACATTGTAAGATATGGGTATACTATGAGGAAAAACTTACATCTAATCTTTAAAATTGAATCAAATGAGCAGGCTTGTTGCTGCTACATTTATGCTGTAGGACATGTTTATCTTTTGTCAAAAACTCTTACCAGTTGGACAAGCTCAAAAAAGATATTTGACAGCAACTTCCCTGACCCTCCCCCTTATCCTCTAACCTCTTGTACCAATTAACCAACAAATTTCATGAAGGAGGCAGTGAGACAGAGAGACAATTATGATCATATTCTATCCTGAAATTCTCCACTGTCTTGAGAACTTCACATCCAACTCTACTTGGAAACATTACAAGCAAGGAATTAGTCCTGTGACCTACCAGATTTCTGGTATTTGAGACAAAATAATTGGTTGAAATAATCAAAACATACTTTCTTGGCATTAAGAAGGAGGGGTGCCTTTAAAGGGTTGAGTATATCTATTGCTATTTATGGAAGAGGAGGCATATCCCAGAGACGTCTTCTCAGACATCATTTTAAATGCAATATGCTCATTATTCCAAGCAACTATTTTGAAAAGTTGATGGGGGAAAAGAAGGTGAGGGGGTGAGGGAGTGAGGGGGGTGAGGGTGAGAGGGAAGTAGGAAAGAGATTTACCAAAGGGCTGAACTGTTTAAAAGGTGCCACAAATTTCACCTACTTCATCTTGTATCACATAGGCCAGACATCAACATTAATCCTAGATTTGGCAAAGGTGACACTGGGAGCATTTTCCTGCAAAAGTTTCCCACTTCCCCTACCCTTTCAGCAAAGCCCCCTACTTCCAAATAAAACCAGACAACAAAACATACTTAATGTTTTTAAGTTCCACAAAAGCACTCCACTACTAAATAGGGCCCCAGAGGTTAGGATGAGTTGTACAATTGAAGAAACATCCTCAGGCAAAATTTTCATGGTTTTGACTGTTTCATTATGGTTTCTCTGACAAAACCTATCACTTCAAATGCCTCATGCAGCTACACAGAGATCCTTCACAATACCTTTGCAATAAGATGCTGTCAATTCAGTCACTCACTGATAAAGCTATTATCTAGTCACTGCAAGGATGAGGGAAAGGTGCTGGGCTGTGGGACTTTGACCTCACACAATATCAAAACATAACCCTTAGTCATGAAATGTATCACCCTGTCAAGATATTGGTGAAGACCATGTCTAACATTTGATTCAAAAATGTTTGAATTAACAGTGAAAACTGAAGGAACATTCCAATAGAGATGAGACTCTGTATGAAAGGAATAAGATCCCTTTGAAGACTGGAAATTAGTGCTGACAGCAGTGACCATTATAATAGGCAGACACCATGATGAGTGGAGGGGCTTTATGAAAACTAGGACGGGTCACACAGAACACGACTGGATGTCTTGAAAAGTACCTACACCCTGTCTAGGTACAGTGGGAAGGCAAATTGGCAGCTGTGGAAATGCATATTTCTGCAAAACCAGGTCACATTTTGCTAAGTTCACATTGTCTGTCAGAGGATGCAAGCTCTGGAATTTCAAATTTTCTTTTGCATTTTATATATTTAGAAATACTTCAATTTAATTAAGTTCTCAATCAAAACTGAGTCTTTTTCTCAACAGCTATGAAACACATGTTTCCCCTTGTGAAAAAAGTGAAACACATTTTTGTACTTTAAAGTCTTGTGTGAATTAGAGTGACCATGTTTGAAAGACAGATGCACTGGAAAGGGTTTCCCAGACACCCCTATCCCCACCTGGATGATTTTTCCCAGACAACTTACCCCCACAAAATCCCCCCCCAACAATTTCTAACGGCATGATTTCTCCCCAGACAAATAACTGCCTGATAGTTTCCTAACTAGAAAATTCTCATCCTTTACAATTGCCACCCAGATAGCTCCCTCACAGAAAATTCATCATTGTCAAGGGTGAGATTTGTCCATGTGGGAAGTCATCCAGGGGGGATCATATGGGTGAGAATTGTCGGGGGGATTCAGCAACGACTGGGAAGAATGACAAAACTACAGTGGTCAAACATCAACCCTGTTATCCATTGAAATTAAAGAGAGAGATGGAACTGCTATAAAAATTTTTTAATAGTTCTACACGTAAATAATGCAAAAAATAGTTTCATATGAAGATCTTATGTTGTATTAAAAACAGACAGAAAGGTTTCCTTTGGAATGTCATATCACTGGGAAAGGAGGAAGAAGAAGAGATATGGTAGGTTGTTGAACCCATACTTTCACAAAATATTACACATTTACTCATCTCCAAATCTTACCCAGTGGTACACAAGAAGGTGGTTAAAGGCACAAAGGCCACAAAGGCCTACAGGTATGCACAAAAAAATGAAATCACATTGATGGGACTTGTTAGTATTACACCACACAAACAGCTTTTATGAATGATATACCAGGGTTTCCCCTGGCATTGTGAGGGTGCCACCTCACAGATTTTGGCCACCACCTCAAATAGCCTGTTCCCACGAGCTCTGGCTTGCCCCACTCTTGCTCTACCCTTGCTCCACCTATCCATCTAACCCT
>WURT03134443.1:0-11405 GCA_009936505.3 Holothuria glaberrima | reverse complement strand
AGTAGAATTGCGTAACGGCTTATCGCTCTTCGAGATGAAGATATCCTATTTGCCTCACGGGCTGATTGTTCATATCGGACACAATTAAGTTGGTAAAATCGGGGAAATGGTCAAATGTCAACTTCGAAAATTAATCAAAATAACTGCGTAGCAGATGAAGTGATCGTTCAAATGGCCCGAGGAGTATTACACTGAAGAAAGTCATACGTCGAGCCACAAAAGAAGGCACAAATTCCCGTGACAAACTGAGCTACAGACGGCGTCCTCCCATATCCCAGACTTTTTCTCCTAGGTAGAATGTGTCCGGCAGACATTTTTATATTTCAGGATATCCTGTCCTGGACATGTTTTCCTTAGTGGATATTGTCCCCGACACCCGGACATCCGGGCAGTATCGTCCCTTACACCGACATATTCATATTCGAGTTTCCCCTGATTTAGTGAGCCTTCTTTTAGCAAAACCATGGATATATTCCTGATAATGTGTAACTTCTAGACAAATGTGGATGAAAATATGTGGTTTTATTTTTTGAGGCCATGATAAGGGCTGACGCTTTGATGCTGGTTCCTGAAATTAGTAGGTGACCACTGCACAAATGTTTAGAAGTTGGAACTCCTGCTCTGTAGCATTAAAGAGTAGTACCAGAGGTGGGCTAGCACAATGAGGAAATGCAAGAGGGGAGGCTCTCCCCTTGATCCTTACAGCGCCACCACCCAGAGAAGTTGCCAAAGTGTCAATGCACCGAGTTCTTCACAGTCATGGAGTATGGCTACTGCTAACTTATAGAAATTAATCGCATGTAAAAAAGAATTCGCTTGTCAAAAATAATAAAGCAAAATTAAAGATGGAGTTGATTAAAAAAGTTAAACAACATGATAATATAAGGAAAATTCTCCATCATTGCACAACACGTTAACTACGAATGAAAAACACAGACCTGGGAAAAAGACACGATTTTACTCCAGCCATAGAGATTACAAACAACTCGTTGACTTAATTAAAGCCAGCGATTCCGACAATATTTATACCCTTCGTTTCACATACTAATGAAAGAAACTCCCTTGAGTCAACTTATCATCCAGTTGAATCTAGATATTCGCCTCTCTCTCGCAAAAAGCCGTGATGTCGTAAACGAGCAAGATTGAAACAAAACTCTTAACTTAGTTGCTTTTGCCTCAAATTGATCACAGTTTTCATGCAATAATAAAACGTTAGGACTGTTTGTTGACGTTAAGGCAGAAGGAACTTTACCATTTTCTAAAGGTGTGCACAATCTTAATATGAACTGACATGAGCTCCAAGGCAAACGTTGCACTACTCTATTATAGTGCAAGTGCAGTTCTGCCTGGCAATCTGAGTTTTGATAGCTGCGGTTGCTACACTAGGTAGTGAATTTGTTTCATTTGAGACAATGTATTAAATTGTTTGTAAGAGTAACTGAAATTACTGAGTAAAATCCTCAGAAGACTGAGATAACAAATTTTAAACATGAAGGTTATTTTCAATTATCTGATTATCATAATGAAGAAAATCACAAAATCTATGTTTCGATCAGTCTGCCAGTATGACATCACAGGTTTCCCATCATGCAATACTGAACCTCTTTTTACTGAAGTACTTGTTTGAGGATTCATAACTTCCAACTAAACATATTTATTAGATGTCGCTGCACCAGGAAACGGAGAATGTTTCTCTGATTTTATGAAATTTCATTAAAATGTCATTGGAATGTTTTATCAGGCATTCTTAGAAGTAAGCAAGTGGCAGTAAGACCCACTTTCAGATCGGTTGGATTTTTCAGCAAATTCAAAAGTTACAAAAACTGTTCAGTCGATAATCAACGACGACTTAGAATAAGCTGCTTTAGGGCTATCATAGTCCTTGATCAGCTAAATGTTATATCTTCATTAATAAATCATTATTTCTCCACGTTTAAAATTGCTTCGATTTAAGCAAGATCATATCACAAGTTCATATCAAATCGAAAACCTTGCATTGCGCTTAGGCATAAAACCCTAATACTTCCTACATCAACTCATTTATAGGATGAGTAAGATAGTTGTTTACAAGTTGCTCTACGATGAATTGCATAACAGATTCCATTTTCTGCGACCGAAAGTAGAGTAAGTCAAGTCAGGGGCATTCCTCGTCATATGGTGCGATTGCTTGCATAAGGTACGGCTAATTTACTCCGCAGATAAATCTCAATTCGAAGTGACACAACCTTTTGATGTACATCATATTACAGTCACGACGGGTAAATATACGTACATGGTCGATTCTCATGGGAATAGAGCCCAGATACGATATTGCCTATAATAACATGGGTGATGTTGAATTGAAAATACAAACATTTATGGCAAAAATGATAACTCCCAATGAAATATGAATTCATCTAGTTTACAACATCGTATGTGGCAAATTTCCTTTGTACACGAAAAGTGGATTTGGTTGAGTTGTGTCTGGGAAGTTGAACATTTCTAAACAGTACTTCCTCTTTATGTCTATAGTCTTAAACATGATGAAAAAATAAAGATCACGAGTATCAAATGGCCATACAGCTTGCAGGAGATGACCGAAAAAACTCTGAGATGTGTTTACATAAACAATTACAATGCATGACGAATTTATTGAAATGTAACTGCATGAAGTTTCAATGCAAGACATTAGAAATGGATTTAGCATAAACGACGTTTACCTTAGGTTTATCATAACAGTTGAAAGATGTCGGAGACTAACCGACTGTTGTAGTTTGGGTCCCCAACTCTCTGTTACGAAATTAGACACTTTCAAGACATCTTCAGCAAATACTGGAGCCAGCCATTTGAGGCGCTCTCGTGTAAGGAACACCAAAATGTTCATCGCATTCCCAATCATGTTTAGGATGAACAAATCCCGTTCCATGTCTGTGGAGGATCACTATTTCTCCAATTTCCCATGTGGTCCGTGAATGAAAAAAAATAGATCCTAAGGTCTTACTTGTCGTTGTGCAAACTTTGAAACGAGACTCGTCCTTGCTTTGTATGGAACGTTATTACGAAGGTCTCAAGAGGTTTCCTTAATGTCGCAAAAGTTTATCGAAACATGCCGTGGAAAATTCCATTTGATGCACTCTATATACATATCAATTATACCTTTAGCAATTGAACAACTAACCTTTTAAACGATGCCGTTCACTGCCTTAGTATATTTCGCAAAATATGCGCGTACTTTGTGTGCCGAGTGTAGTGTTAATTTAGAGTTTTCCCGGAAAAAAATCTGTTTTAAAACCGAGAAGCGAAATTTGCAGTAAAACAGCAGAATTTTTAATTATTGAAAATAAAAACAGAACAGCTAAATGTCGAGGAGGCTAATCACTGCAAGAAAGGACATACATTGCATCATTCTCACCCTGTCACTGACGGGGACATTCAGCGTCGTTTACTTTACCGTGCAACAAGTTCAAAAGAACGATGCAATTACTGAGAAAGGAGATCGTTTACGGAAAGCTGAGTAGGGTGGTTAAGCTGTCCAGGAAAGGTTTGTGTACTATTTGTATTTAGCCAAACTAAGCGAAATTATGGCAGGAAAAAAACCAAAGACATTATTCAGTGCGCGAAGTGTCTAGTAAAAAATGAACATGCCCTTTTCTTGTCGATACATTTTTTTTCTGGTTGGCTCCTTCATCATTGGAATCCTCATCCCTAGAGCGGACTCATGGTTTCAAGGGTTGGGCGTATTCTTAAAATTATGGTGACATGCCAACAAAAGGAGTCTTTTACTTGTCAGTTAAAGAATAAAATCCTCCAAGGAGAGATCCGTTAAAATTATTTCAATATCTACTACCATTCTCAAGATATACTTCTTCAAAATAACTTAAAGTAACTTATTGCCCATGCAAATAATGATGATGCGGAGTGTTGCCCAATCTTAGCATTTTTTTGTTTTAAGTCTGTATAGATTAATTTTTTATTACTCATCGGTTAGTTTAGAGTTTGGTGAGTGTTACTGAATTTTTTTCAAGTAAGTATGTTTAATTTCAAAAATAAATCCCACTGGTATTTCAATGCTTCAAGTGTCATTGAAATAAAGATTGAAAAAGTACAGGATAACATTAATCATATTTTGTGAGTACCTCTTTCGACGTCATAAATTTGCATATTTACCTCATGTTTATTCATGATACAAATGTAAAATAGAAATTACCTTGTAAAATGTTCAATATTTCATGGATTTTGGGGGGAATTGTGGCTATTTTTTTAGGTTTTCTATGCTCTATACATCAAGTGTTCAACTGTATCAACGGAGTGTGGAGTGAGACTCTCCCACACTCCACACACCCTATAGCGACTTCCTTAGGCGTAGCCAGGTTCTTAAGTTAAGAGGTTCGGGCACGTAGAAGATGCTTCGCATTTCTTCAAAGTTCTCACACCTAGGTCCAAAATTTTTAAAGGTGTTATATTTGTAGAATCTGCTGAGAAGAGCGAACGCACCTCGAGCTACTCAGGCTGATTATGGTAGTGCCAAACATGGAAAAGGGAATTCACTTGGCGTAGTCTTCATTGTCCCTGACCCGTTCAGGAACGTTGGGCGTCGTATGCAAAACTGACTCTCTGGGTTACTGGCTAAAATATTGCGGTCCCGTGATCTGGAAAGCCGTCTAACAAATTACTTTGTATTAAAGTAATGCAGAATGATGCTTCCATGTAAATTCTCATTTTGAATAATGACCATCCATTTCGTAATATTAGTGATATTCAGGGGCTTTCTCCTTGTACTCCTCCTCTCCTTGAAAAGTTAGTCTTTGATTTTAGAGACTTTTACTAATTTTTCCTGTTCCATCCCCAAAATTTCATCTTCTGGCCACCAGGCTCTTTTTGACGAGATTTAGTTGAAAGAAAACACAACACTACCTGACTAAATATCTTATACATGAGCCGATCCAGGATTTTTAAAAAAAGTATATAAAAAAGATGGGGAAGCTAACTTTGTGGGGCGAACTTCAAACCTGCGAGGGTCATATGTCTGAAGCTTTGATGGAGAAGGGGTCTGGGGGAATGTTGAAAGGAGATGCCGTTAAATGGCATTTCCTGGCATCTGTCAAAAGAGATAAGTATTTGCGATGTGTGATTTAGGCTATCCAGCATAATGTTCCCCTAGAAAAGGTTTGGAATTAAACACTCTGGCATTCCTTATAACAATAGGGGAGACTGGGTGTTAGCATTTTAACAGGGGAACAATACCCTTTAAGTCGTCATGACTGCTCAGCAGTAAATGGGAGTAATTTACGGAGACACAAGCCTTTTTGACCATGCTCGTTCTGCTGTTGTACGTTCCTAAACCTAGCAAAGCATTCTGTTTAAAGGAAATTTATTTCACGCATATCTCACCCTGGAACTCTCTTTAGAATGACCTCGTCTGTTAAATCACATTTGCATATATGTAAATAGAAGAATAACTTGGGTAGGTTGTAACCGCAGCGAGCTGTCATCTAAGCTCCCTCCTAATAGTGAATAGATCCGCCCACACTTTTCACCTACCCAGTCCAAACAAAAAGGCCTATGTAGGCCTATTTTTTGGGCAAGTGAAAAGTGTGGGCCGATCATTTCATTAATTATTCACCGTCTGGTGGTAAACACGAACTTTTAGATGGCTTCTCGACCTTTTGACTGTGATCATCTGTAAGCAGTACCTGTTCTTTTCAGCCATGTTTAAACTTAAACATTTAAGCAAATGAAAGCTTGACTCCCCAGGTTTTAAGGTTTAAGTGGCGTAAATGCCTTTATTTCAACGTTTCAAGCATTATGTTCATGTATTTTACCGCTTTTTCTTTAGCATAAACACCCTGAAGTGTTTGATATCTGCTACAATAAGTTCAACTTTTGCAGAGCAACTAAGAATTGAAAGGAGTCACTCTTGGTAGATCCATAACGAAGAGGTCTGAGGATCGAGAGGTTGATCATGTAAGTCGTTGCGTCTCTTCTGGTGACGCAGCTCCTTCGGGGAATAGAATTCTTGCTGGACTAACGTTTGGATTTTCGTCCTTCGATATTCATCAGAAGAAACTTTGATAAAGTATGATCTGTATACTTACAGTACACTGTGCACACTTTATAACTGCTTGCTGAAAGTGCTCCCAAATTTAGTACTTTATAAGAATATAATTGGGAGTGCTTTTGAATGTCTGGAACATAAAAATAAAACATTTGGGTACTTTCAGAAGCCATATTCTTTTTGCCTTTGAGAAATAAAAGGCGTTGCAAACTGGCCCAAGCCCTGTTACTTTTACCAGAGAGTTGGTACCCTCAAGAAAACCTCGCAGTTTTACTACCTGCCCCAATGTTGGGATTAACTGCAACCCCTTCAGTCTCAAATTTGTTCAGGGTATTTTTTGATCTTTTGAAATGCGGTCATGATGTAACCCGTTCTTCATACAGCTCTTCAAACTGGACTTCACCAATTTAGTAATTAATCACCTGTTGTTTGATGTAATTACCTGGTTTCTGACAATCAAGATAAGTATGCATGAACATTGTAGTCTCAAAAAGAAGGTAGTTGCGAAGGGGGATGGGATGGGGCAGGAGAAGAAAAGTTCCCCCTCTGGATCCGCGCCTGTTATAAAACTTCTACGTTTGTGTGTCGTATGCTAAATGCATTATTGTCACTTTTGATGCTTGAATTGAAATCCTGCAAAGGGAATTGTGCCTCTAGTCAGTGAACTAACACCTCACCAATGAACTCAGCGGCAATCGTAACGCAAATCGCAGACGAGGGAGTGGAAAACGAAACCTATGTCTTTGAATCTGTCACATGATGATGGATTCTGATAAGTTACCCATTTCGGCAGATTTTCCTCTGATTATCTGAGGACAGAGAATACACATTGTTCCAAAGCAGGACGAGGTTAAAGTCAATAAAACAGTATCAACACAAGTGACTATCTACATAAAAATAGGGTGAACATGTGAGCTAAAATGTTTCATTAGTATCAAGCCGACCGTAGGTGAAGAACTCATACAGGGAGGGCAGAAAGGTTTTTGTCCTGAAGTTATAACTTTTAAATAGCCCAAAATTTTGACAGGAATTGAGCTCTTAAATCACCTTCCCCCGATGCTGGCTTTTGTTAGCTTTCTCGGCTCTTGTTTCACTTTTCCGCAGAATTGTGGGTTCTGCAAGCGTGCAGGTACTACTTCCAATTGGGGTACTGCAACACTTTCACCCGAAGATTCAAGGCATGTTTTCCCGAGATAACATATTTGTCCCAAATAACATGTTGCACGAAAATAGCATACTTTCTCTCCCTATTGGGGAGGGATACTGCGATCCCAGTCCGCCTCATATGCCTATGAATCATTTACTCGTGTAGTTTATACTTAACTTATGAGCGAAAATCTAGAAACATAGAAACATACGTCATTCGAGGGAGTACATATTCGTATAAGGACGACCATTTCTTAGAACATGTTATACTGTTCTGTCACAACTTCGTCTGTAACTTGTTTTTTGGTGTTTGCGAAAAAGTTAATCATTATAATTATACTTTGCAAATTTACCGACTTAGATTAGTATACAACTACACATAAAACAGAGGGGGGGGGGCAGGATTTGCCTGTCAAGAGGGACGAGTTCCCGACGGTGGCAAGTGGGAGCAACATAGAGACCCCACAAAGGCGACGGGCTGCCGGAGGAATGGCAAACCTTTCGGTCACAACTTTGGGTTTTTATTAACAATTTTAACTGAACTTTGAGTTTCCTGTTGGAGAAACTGGAAAATGGGGTTTATATTGAAGAAGATTTGGAAATGTAGGGTTTCTGCAATTAACGAAAATTTGAAAATCTGGGAGATTTATGAAGAAAATTTGAAGAACTGAAAATTTTGGGGTCTTAACTTGTTGAATTTGTCCTCTGGATAGAAAACTCAACTCAACCTCCGGATGAGCTGTCAGGATCACATCCACGCATCCTACCCTTTCAGACTCCCTGAAAAACTGGAAATTTCCCCGACGGGGTGGGGAAACTACCTCGAAGGGGAGGGGGTACGTCCTCCTTAAACCCATTTGGAGACACCTCTGCTATAAGAAAGCTATGAGAAAGCATAAAACTAGCGTCATATTGCCTGTTCACATCTCATACTAGTCAGCTAGCATACACATATCACGTACCTGTACTTAGTAGTAAGGATCAATAAGCCTCCCACACAATGTAACGTGGTTGCCATTTAATGAAGCAAAGTCAACCTTACAATATAAGGCAAAAATATCCGTTCGTTTGTACTTTATTAGAAGATTACAAAGGTATGTACCTAATCGAAGGGAATGTTAGCATGGTACATGATTGCTTAGGCTCATTGCAGATCTAACCTGGAGGTATTAAACTGGAATTAAACGAACCGGTCTCAATATGTTAAATTATGTAGTTATCTCTGATGTTTTTGTTTCTAATACCGGTATTCCTCAGGGAACGGTTTTAGCCCCTTTTCTTTTTACTGTGTATAATTCTGACATATCCATACCCATATACCCATGTCAGCTACCCTCTTGTTAAATTTGCTGACGACAATGCCCTTATTGGCCTTAATTCAAATGACAACCATAGGATTTACCTTGATCACATTAATCATTTTGTGGATTACTGTAATGCAAATTTTCTGGAGTTGAATGTTAAGAAAACGAGGGAGATGATTATTGATTTTACAACCAAATACAAGGTCACGCCAGAACCCATGTGAATTAAAGATTGTGTCGTAGAAAGGGTTACCAAGTATAGGTATTTAGGAGTCTTTATTGACAATCATTTAAAATGCCATGAATATGTTGCTTATGTAGAGCTTCACATGTTTCTTTAAAAAGAGATGACAGTCTCCCGAACTTTATTTTCAAAAGTTTGCTAAATCTTAAAAATCTCCTCTTGTTTCTCTGACAAGCATCTTTCTGTATGCAAACATTAATTAAATATTGAAGATAAACCAAGGAGTTTTTCTGCATGAATTTAACAAATGAGTAACAAAAATATTGTCACATGATTGAAAAGAGCCATTCCTGGACTAGATGACGGAGCACACTCATTCAAATGGGGGGGGGGGAGGGGGACTGAATTCTCTCTTTAAGTTGAAGGAGGGCTGGGAAGTAAGACAACGCTTTCATTGTCCTTTGATAGATCGTTTCGAGTAAAAAGGGACTTGGAATGAACTTCGCTAACTCAAACTCTTTTTTTCCTGAGTAAGCAGTGGCGTAGCCAGCGGGCGGAGGGCAGGGGCGGGAGCCCCCAGTTAAAACTCTCGCCCCACTTGCCCCCAAATGAAATTTCAGACCGAGAAAAAATATTTTAATACACGCCAAATATGTATGTCTACAGGCTACAGGATGATGTCTATTCTGGGGGCTGAACATATTCTTGCTTAGAACACTCGGGAAGTGGCGTTTCCGGCCATCTGGGAGTTTATAAAGCCGAAAATTTGTGGTACACTCCGCGCCAACTGATGGTGGCGCTCCGCAAAGAAACATATATTAACATTTTTCATAGATTGATTTTTTTTTTAATTAAATGAGAAATTGCAGACATGAGATCCATATTTCATGGCTGAGTACATGCAGCTTAAAACACTCGGGAAGTGCTGTTTCCGGCTATGTGAGGGGTTTGTTAAGCCGAAAATTTTCTTGTACGCTCCGCGCCAACTGATGGTGGCGCTCCGCTTAAATAGTCCTTTAGTATCAGCTAAGTCTGCCCCACCAATCATACCCTTCGTCCCCCTCTGCCCCCAGATTGAAAACTCTGGCTACGCCACTGTGAGTAAGGTACAGCAAGTTAAAAGAATAGTCCAGACCCAAATTTGTTTTTGATATAATACAGAGAAACTTATTCTAAGCATTCTGGTGAAAATTTTAATTCAATTCCCATGTTTGGTTCTCAAGATATTAGCAACTGAATTTATCACATTTTCTACCGGAAGTCAACTTGTAGTAAACAGGTGTGATGTCATGGCTTCACATTGAGGACCAATGTTTTGTATTTCTTTATTTTTCATCCCATTGTTTTAACCTTGGATGGATTAGGTTGTTATTTTGCCCCTTAGGCATATAAAGTTTAAAAAATTGCACTGTTCAGGATGCATTTGTGATATGAATATTTTAGAGTTTTATAGTATGAAATTAGTAAGTTTTAAAGAAAAACAAAACATTGCCCTTCAATGTGAAGCCATGACATCACATGTGCTTGCTTCAAGTTCCCTTTTGGTAGGAAATGTGTCAACTTCAATTGCTAATATCTCGAGAACCGAACATGGGAAATGAATGAAAATTTCACAGAATGCTTAGAATATGTTTCTCTTTAACATATCAAACATAAATTTGGGTCTGGACTATTCTTTTAAGTCTTTGAGAGATAATATCGCTGATACTGTGGTCTTGGTGATGGATGTTGTCAGTTGTATAATATGAAGGAAGAGACAGACGTCATTAGCAGATTGTGAGGTATTGTGTCAATATACGCCAGACTGGCTGCCGCGGCGGACAGAATAGTTACCTACTTTCTTTGGATACACTAGCTTCTCTGATTCGCAGTGAAGAACCAGTCTAAAGGTCCTTCGAAAGAGTGATGGTCTTGCCTTATACATATTTAATTAACTTAAACCACTCGAGGGCAGCATTAAGTAATCCTAGATATCTCTTTAAGAAGCTTTGATATGTAAACTGTTATGTAAATGAGTGAAGAAACACCTGTAAAACTAGATTTAGAACCTCTTTTATTACATTGTGATAGTAACCTTTATTTAAATAAGTATTAACCAACAAAAGGTTCTATGTTTGTGCGTGCGTCAACCTTTGGAGTGCCTCGGAAGTAGTAGATAGCCGTAAATGACCACAAATTCCACACGGCGACATAACAAGGACAACCATGATAAGAAATTAGCCATATAAAGCATCGAAAATGTGACAACCGTATACAGCCAAAATGCTATAAAAATAAAGTCAATCACTAAAAGATATTTCCATTTTCCACTCACGGTATAATGAAACTGATAACTAAGAAAAACGATTGTGGCTCAAACGTTTTAAAGTGATCATTAATTTATTAACCTCCATTTCAAATTATGTATGAAAACCTCAACGAGAGGAGGCGGAGTTAAACACACATGGGCCTACAATCTTGTTTTGACCTTTCTTTGAGGGGAATTATAAGCAGCATTGCTTTTACAGAAACTTTTATTAACTACAATTTCGGGCCCGTGCTCACAAAGGCAGACACATCACCTTAAATGCGTTTTAAGTATGAGGCAACTTAAGTTTAAAATTGGTGACTGCAATTTTATAGACTGCAAAGTGCACATATTTCAATGGCTGTCTCCAAATGTTAACCACTCTAATAGACGAGTTGGGTAATTCAGAACTTACGGTGGGGTCACAAGGTCACCATTGCAACCTTTTCG
>WURT03134368.1:0-11407 GCA_009936505.3 Holothuria glaberrima | reverse complement strand
TGCGTGCTCTTCATGGTAATCTATTCTTATCTGTTTGGTTGCCTTCACGTAATAGGTTACCCCCTGGCCCATCTCAACTAAATCCGGCTGTAATGTACTGCATTATTTCATTTTGCACAATGTGTGTTGAAGCATAGGCGTAGGAAGCTGTTCGATCTGAGGGGCTGAATCTTGTTTCGGACCGCTGTCCTGGGGAGGGGTATCCCCCTCCCCTTTGTGGAAATTTTTTTGATATTTGAGATACAATTTGGTGAATTATTTTGGACAAATTGGAAGTCAAATTATTGTAAATTTTTAATATTTTTTTTCTTGGATCTAGGGGGGGGGAGCATAGTTTCGCCCCCCCCTGGCTTCCTACGCCTATAGTTTGAAGTCAAGGTTAGGGTTTAGAAAACGGGCTAAGGATACCCTCTTCATGGGTAATAAGAGTGCTGCTGTGTGAGTGAAGAATAATGTCCAGAAAGTGGTTTTTCAAGAATGTCATATGACCAACATAGCGCGCCTATTAAGAAGCCTTACTTACCTTTCTTCCCCGAGTTGCCTAGGGACTCGGTCATTCGTCCAATTACACCGACCACCATTAATACGGCCGTCACATGCATGATCGATTTGCCCCGGGCCTTCAACCTGAATGGGCCAATTAGATAAAGAAACGAAAATCGAAACAGCCGATAACAGACTGGCCGCGCGCTCTCGTTCTCTCTTACATTTTTTTTTCATTCTCCGTCTTTCCTTTCACTCCCTTCCTTCCCCTTTCCTTTCCCTTCTTCTCTCTTCTTTTCCTCTTCTCCTCTTTACCTCTTCTTTTCCATCCCCTCTCCCCTTTTGGCAGACAGACCGAAAATTTTCCGACGGCGACCAAATATTGCTTCTTTCCTTGGCCCCCTTGGTAAAGTATGGGCCTGCTTGCGTGTGCACTCAACTTTTGAAAGGGTTAACCTTTGGGGAAAAGGTGGAGACGCAAGATAGAAAAAAGACTTGTCCAATGGCATGTTTTTGTTCTTTTATATGGTGCCCGTGTCCTATGGCAGGCAGCTCTCCTTTGCTCCACCAAGAAAGCCGAAGCCTCCCCGGTGAGTAACGCATGTTTAGAAGAAAATCACAGGTCGGGCCGGCGGACGGCTGTTGAGAATAGCACGCATTCTATCGTATTCAATCGGATACAATATAGTTCAACAACAATGGTTTAAGTACTGCACAAACAACTACGAAGCAGAGGAGCATGCATGAGCATTGAATGTGCGAAGGGCCTCTTGTGGAACTTACCAGGGAGGTGTTACGTTGACCAGGGAGGTGTTATTAGATGGAGATCCATCTAAAACTTAAATTTGTGCTAATCCAATTAGATTGACAGTCTAAGCTGAGACTAAAACCTTTAATTGGGGATTATTGAACTAAATGGCATTGAATCCCTTTGTCTAATCTCTAGGTAACCACATCCGCCCATTCATACCTACAGCGACTCAAACAAAAACGATTATCCGGAAAAATGCTTTTAAGTCTAACTAGTTGCCGACTGTCAAGTACGAAACACTGTTCTGACATTCCAAACGACTGTTAATTGCCAAGCAACCTATTGATGTTCGCTATAAACCAAGGCTCATGATATATGCAAATGAGCAAAAGAAGTGTAAGACTAAACTTTTCTGTCGGCTTTTGACTAATATTCGCATTCGCTCGCATGATAAAAAAGGCATAATCCGATTGAGCAAGTAATAGGAAACTACACAAATATGTTGTAAATAATGTCCAATCGCGTTGAAACCCTCAAATTAATTTACAGCTTGAACGACTGGCAATGTTAAGGCAAGGAGCAAATGTCTCGATCTGCTCATCGAGATGTAGCAGACGACGTGTCCCACTTGTACTTAGTTCTTAACACCTCTCAAGCCTATTGAATCCTAAAAGACAACACACAAAATAGATCACCGCCGGCAACTAGAAGGGTTCAAAGAAAGAGTTTTCGATAGATACCACCTAATATCACCTCCCTGCTTTGACAAAGTAACACCTCCCTTTCTAGTATGTGTGAGGTGTGTGTGTGTGTGAGGTGCAAGCTCGTGACGTCACATGCTGGGTGAAAAATAAGACTTTCTTGTTACAAATTATGTACGACTTTAGAACACACGTGACACAGTGCGACGGTGTTTGATAACTAATTACACGTTTTTATTACAAAGGAAGTTGCTTCCTTTACCATAACACTGAATCACAATGCGAACTCAAGATAGCACACTTTGTTTTACCAAAGACTCTGCTACAAAAGAGGGCTCTGCCCCCCCTCCTAGTCACAGCCAGTCCCAAATTATTATCCGCGTACTTAACCAGCTCCAGCAGACAATATTTTACAGAAGCCCGCAAATCAACACTTGGCTAGAATCATTAAGCGTAATAAAATGCTTGGCATTGTTTTACTACCAAACCACTTCAAAATACCTCCGCAAATGCTGATCCATGTGAAATGACTAAATCTTAATAAATTACTATTGCACAATAAGGGAAATAACTTGTCTCAACTCCAGCAACAGCAACGGTCACACTATATCCATCTCGACGCTTCATCGTCTGCAGTGCGTTGTAAGCCGGTGCGCTCAGCACTGGGTACGGTGAGGTGTATTTTCGACCAAGTCATGGACCTATTGTTATCATTTTCTATCACAAATATATCTCAAACTATCAGAATTTTCGCAAATTCTTCGCAAACTATCAACATTTTCGCGTGCTTCAAACCTTACCACACTGTTGTTCTTAGTATCAATATCTTCTGATAGCAACTTCCAGAGAAGCACAGCAGCAAAAGTTCAAAGCTGCTAACGAATTATTAGGTAAAAGACTGGCTTTCTGAGTGGTATGTACTGTATGTTTGTTCGGCAATTGGAAGTGTCTCCATGCAGATTCTGAATGCAGGTTTTGTCTTGGAAATCTTAACGAAAATTGTCGGCGCTTCGCGCTCATGCGTCCTGATTTGTATTCCATTTCATTACCATTATGAAGATAATAATACATGGTACCGGCACTATTCTGATCACAATTTCAGAAACGAGATACATCTCCAAAAATCTGTACGGACGTTGCATCAATATGGTACCTACCAATCTAATTTGTAGCAGGATGTGGAAGGTTGGAACTTGAAAGTGCGTATTTACCGTAATACATTTTTAGAAATATTTACTGAGCGCTTCGCATGCAACCATTATCGGTATAGATGGTGATTGTTAATAGATTTACGACGAAAAAAAAACAACAAAACAAAAAAACAAAAAAGAAACAAAAAAAAAAAACACACAAAAAAAAACAAAAGTAAAACTGAAACGCGCTCGTTAGTCCTTCACCCCTCTATCATACCTGCCATGGAGGTCTAATAGGCTATCACCTTCCTGCACTTATCATTCCCGCACGTTCCCCATTGCTGGAAGCTGTTCGTCTGGATTTTCTTTCAAAATTAATAAAAAATATGATAGTTGTAAAGTGCTCCCTATCATACTCCATATTATCATTTTGATATCAAGTTATAAGCATCCTGCATCACTGATGCCGAGGTTTTTTTTTTAGTACCTAAATACTTAAATATTTTTAACAAAATTTTACTTTAAAGGTAGCATATGTGGCACCAGATTGCATGTAAGGACACCTAATTTTTTCAAAAAACACTGTTAGCATCATGTCATTAACCCATTTGTTGTAATTGATCCTATACAGGGGCCGGATTCATAAAAATTACTTAGGCACAAAAAAATTGCGTAAGTCTGACTTACGCAACGTATCTTTTTAGTTGGTATTCACAAAGGAAAAAGTGTGTAACTTTTTTGCGTAACTTTGCGCAAGCTACGGAGTTGTCGTAAGTATAAAAGAGCCATAGTTACACAGTACAGAAACACGCGTTGTGCATAGTTGTGTAGAACGTAGGAGCGCACGTGTTGCCACAGAAGACCGTGCGCGTCATTTTAACACTAACACTCAATGTGATTGGCTCAAAATGTGATAAAGAAAGATTCAAGCGCACACACGATTGGTTAATGTGCGTCTGTTGCAGTTACGCAGCGTATCTTTACGGACTGCGTAAGTTGTTTTCGTGAATACCACGGAAGTTCTTACGCAGTGCGTAAGTATTTTGACTTTCGCAAGAACTTACGCAAATGTTTATGAATCCCGCCCCAGGTATCTGCCTGCCTGAGATGCCCTTTTGTAATGCAAAATGAAGCAAAGGAAAATAAGGGTAATATATCAAAGGCGCCCGTATTTTGGCGTAAAAACTATCCCGAATAGAACTTAAAGTAGCCAAAAAAGAGGAAGGGGGCTCAGGTACATTGTCAGGTATAGCATAGTCTCCTCTTTCACCTAACCAAAAATTAGAATTCAATAAATTATGGACATTTCCTAGTCATATATGATCAGTTCTAAAAATATCCCAAAATGAGCACCATTTTACGTGTAACCAACCTTAACTTAACAAAAATTTTTCAAAAAGGAAGGTGAAACCTCTCGCCTTTGACCCCTCCCCAGGACGGTATCTTTATGTATTGACAAAGGATTGCTGTTTACAAATGTATGGCAGCACAAAATGGGGCAATTAACACAAAAGTGGAATTTTTACCGAGGTAGCCTTACGACATCATCGTTGGTGCCCCCCCCCCCCGTCAATCACCAAAGTCTGGCGGCGCCTCTGGTCTGTACTGATCTTCAGTTTCTTCTCAATTCACAATAAGGTTGTCCTGTACAGGGATCCAAATAGGCTTGGTAGGGAAGCAATGCAGGCCTGTAGCAAGACAAGGTACTGAAGGATGGGGGGGGGGGAACTGGCTTGGGGGGGAATTTTTCAGGGGGGCCAAATGTGTAAAATGTATCAAGTCACTGGCAACTTGAAAACTTTCTAGATGGCGAAAACATTTTCCACGGGCCTGTACCAATGATCTCAACTTAAAGGGAAATGTTCTTTTGAAAGTGCAATTACATAGCCTATAGAAAAAAGAGCTTAAATCATTATTACACCATTCAGTCTTACCAATAAACTCGTGCAATAGCTTTGTCTCCTCATCGATGCATGCATAACAAGCGTGCAGAATTGAATCAAGTTGCAACATTTTAATTTTGAAATTTAGGGCCAACGAATTATTCTTGACAGTTGACTTTCTTTCTGTGAAAACTTTATTTTTGAATGAAGGCTATCAAACTACTTTACTTTGAATTATCTATCAGTGTCTTCTTATATTGCTTTTAAAAAAATATCTACATTATTGTAAAATAAACGGAAAATTCCCTTTATCACCATAATCATAAGTAGGTTAGCATATAGTATATAGACAAATTGGCCTAAAATATCCACTAGATCGCTTAAAGTGACCATTTCTTCTTGATATGTTGCAAAGGCCGCAAAAGAAAACGGATTTTGTTAACTAAGCCTCTCAGATATGTACGACCTTATCATGTTTGCCACTATAATGGCGGACACTTATACAAGTAAGACAAAACCCTGTAAAGAATGCAGTCAGTTTGAGTCCGATGTAGGTGTTTCCCCGATCACATGTGAATTTAAAGCTGCTGCCGGGTAACTGACCCATATCGGGTTTAACATGAGTGGTATTTTATCCTTCCGTGTACCCGACAAAAAAGTCAAAACTTTCGAGTCAGTGACCGCTTGTTGTGACAAATGCAAAAGAAAACTTCAAGACAAAAATTAAATTTCCGATCTTGTTGCTTTTGTGTAAAAGTTACTGTTTCGGGGGCCGGTGGTTGCAATATCATAAGTATTTAATACTGAAACCCAATGGGGTCGCTCTTGTTGTTTTTTTTTTTTTTTTACTGTGTCAACTAAATTAGGAGTTTAATGTAGTCAGCATTGTTTCTATCACCTGCACGTGCACTTATCGCGATAATTGTATTGATGGGTGGCTCTGCAATGTATGTAGTAAGGCCTATTTACCTTCTCTCAACTTTCTTCCCTTCTCCGCAGGCCGTGACGCTGGCATGACGTCAAGACCAGCTGCCTGTCAGTCGACAATCTATTTCTTTTGTTTTAATGCAGTCTAACGGGAAAGGGTTTTGGTTTGAAACTCACTCGCTCCGTGGTCGTGTAAGAGTTAAGAACTTCAGGACTAAACTGCTTTTTTGTGTGTACTGTAAGACCGTGTAGTGGAGATGTCTGGAGGCCAACGGCATCACTAGTGTATTTTGTAAGTTTCTTAAGTATTATAATTCTGTATTTAGTGTGGAGTGGGTCTGGGCATTAGAATTCAGGCTTGGGACGCTGGGATTCTCCCTCTCCCCCTTTTTTCTTCCCCTGTTAAGAACATAGAGTATTTCTTAATTCACGGGTAATGCGTTTCTTCTTAGGCGTGTCCCCGAACAGGAGGGTGTGCGTTGCCTTAGATTAGACGTACTTGAGGTATAAGTAGAGAGTATTGTGTCTGTGCCCGGCCTCATTGTATAGGAACGAGTCACACCGGTGGATCCCTCACGCCATGTTAGTTTAATTTTGTTTATAAATTGGTGTTTGGTTAATGTTCTAGGCTATGCATGTTCACATTATAGGGGACAAAGTATTTTATTGGCTCTAAGAGAGATTAAAGGATTTTATTTGTTTAGATTGAGCTAGACTTCTTTACTTTGTGATTTATTTTAGAAATTTGTCAGCTCCTGGTTGCTATGAGAGAGATGGGCATGGTTATATTTGTTCGGAATATTTAAATATACATCTTTTTATTTTAAGATTTATTTTAGAGAAAAGTCTATTTTATCCTGGGTTGATTCCCTATAAACACATCACATAAAAAACGAAAAAAAAAAATTAAACGATTTTTAAAACTATTAGTACGTACACTACGTTTTTAAAACGTTTCCAAGACGTACTGAGTTTGTTGGCTAAATATACCTCTAATTTGAAACCGTAACAAATGTTTAATTGCCTTTTCAGCTATCCTGTGCAGTTCTTTCCTTACACGTTAGCATTTCCCTTCATTCAGTTTACCCCCCCCCCCCACTTCATGTCCTAACCTTGCGTGACCTTCAGTTGCCGCCATCACTCGGCTTCAGGTTTCGCTTTCCTAATTTGGGGCGCCACAATACGAAACTGAAAAACCAAAAAACTCTACCACCCGCAGCGCTCCAAAAACTTTAACTTTGAAAAAATTCTTTTGATTCTAGAAAAAATGAGCTGTCTATACTGGTCCACCAACTGCTGGGTCTCCATATATCTCTTATACGGATTGGCCTACTTACGGTTTGGGTAGTTAAATCGGCCACCCCCCTAAGCTAAGTAGGCGGTTGGAAAGCTACCACCACCCGATCAATAGCAACAGTGGCACCATTCTTTGATATTCAGCAGGTTACAATTTATGACAAAACAAGGAATGTAAGAAATAAATAAAGTACATTTATAAAAATTATAAAAATTATACAGGCTTTATCAGATACTCTTTTGTCCATTCCAGGATATTATCCTTGTTTAAGCGATTAAAGAGACTTAAAATGTCCACGCAGGATAAAATAGGGCGGACCAGCTATTCTGCCTGCCTCTGTGTTCGTTCCTGGATCTTCCTTCCCAACCGATGCCCCTATAATGCCCGTTCATTTAAGCTTAACATTTGGGGGTCAGGAAGCCAATTGGCTCTTCGAGGAACCTATACCAGAGTGAGCGTGGAACACCAGCGAAGATTGGCCTTCTTTTTTCGACTAGTGCCCAGAGGTTAACGAGGCAGGGGTTTAGTAATCGCTTCCAATCCTGCTCCCGGGACCGCCATTTAACGTCCCCATCCGACGGACGTGAGTGCATCCCCAGTCGCTAGCCCCTTTTCCAAAGGCTGGGAGGGGTGGATGTTTCTTGCTCTGCACCACTGCTCAACAGCTGAACCGAGCAAGGCTCAAAATTTTCTGAATCGCACAACTTCCTGAGTCGGATAACTCCCTGAAACGGACAATCAGATACCCAATTAAAATTCGCCAATTTAAACCCCCACAACATCATTGCGAACAGCTATGCTGAACAAGTAAATGTTGGTCCTACCTATCCTAACGTATTTCTTGATAATGATGTCTCAATTAGTGACCCCCAGAAAATTTCCAAGTGGTTCCACCGGGATTTGATCCTGGGACCTCTTGTGCGCAAGGCAGTACACTCAACCCCCAAGCCAACTCCACTCTTCTTTCCTTCCCTACCTCATTCTTTGCGTTATACATTTCAAAGTTATTGCCTAACTCCATCCCTTATTAATCCCAGCCCCCTTCTCGTTCGATGTTTCCAATATTCTTAGCCCTAAATTTCACAACACTAGTCCCGAATGGCCCTGAAGCTCCCTCCTTTATCAACTAAATCTCCTTGTCTCCCTCTTCCCCTCCATTCAACAATATTCCCTGTTCCTATTTTATGACAAACTCCCACGCATATACTTAATATTTAGCAGCAGAGATTCAAAGTGAACGTCATAAAGATTAGTTAGTTCCTAACCAATTGGTATAAGTCGAGCCGGTCAAGGCCTTTTTTCCAGTTGTGACTCACTGGATTGTTTTCCCTACGCCGTTGCTTATGCTGAGCACCAAGCACAATGACAGTAGGTTCCATGTTTTAAGTCGTCGGCATGACTCGGCCAGGATTCGAACCCTAAACCTTCCGGCTGCAAGTCGGATGCTCTAAAGAAAAATACAGTACTTAAGGCAATAAACTGAATCAAATTTTGAGAATTGCAAAGAAAAATCACTATACACATATTCAATAATACGAAAAATAATACCAAAAAGACTGGAAAACATTAACACTATTTTAGATAAAGGCAAAAAGGTCCTACCTATCCTAACGCGTTCCTTAAGAATGATGTCTCAATTGATGACCCCCAGAAAATTGCAAATGCATTAAATACCCTTTTTACTAACCTTGGCCCAAATTTAGACCAAAACATACCTTTTCGCAATCCCACAAAACTGAATGCTGGTAATAACGCACACAAGACATTCTTATCGCCCATAGTTTAAGCAGCAACGATGTCGTAAAAGTGGTAATGAATTGCCTTAAGCTAAAGTCGGCAGCTGGTTAAGATGAAATTTGCCCAGCTATAGTTCGACCAGTCATTTATGTTATTTCTGAGCACTTATTTCATATCTTTAATACCTTTTTCTATAGGTTTATTTCCCAGATAATTTAAAAAATTGCAAACGTAATTCCTATTCAATAAGGTAATCAGTGGCACTTTAACATTTACCACACAATCTCAGTGCATTCCAAAATTTAAGGCTTGTGTTCAACAAAATGTAGATTTTCCATAACAAATACAATATTCTCTCTAACAGCTAGTTTGGGTTCCGTCCAGGTAATTCCATAGAACTCGCTCTCAAAGACGTTATCGATAAATTAAGCAAGGCTGCAACAAGTAGAGAAACACCATTAGGTGTTGTTCTTGATCTTTCAAAGGGCGCTCGATACAATTGGCCATTCTATTCTTCTAGAAAAATTACTTACATGTGGATTTCGTGGCACACCATATAAATGGATGAAAAGCTACTTGACTAACCAAAAAACAGTGTGTCGTCTCTATAAAATAAAAAAAAATCCGATTTTCAACCCATGTGGTGTTCCCCAGGGCTCTATTCTTGGACCCTTACCCTTTATTATTTATGTAAATGATACTATCTCTGTTTCAAAGAATACCTCATAGGAATGTTCGCCGATGGCACCAACATATTTTTCAAAGACACCAATTTAAAATGCCTTCATAAACCTGTAAAAGATGAACTGAAATTATATATTAATTGGTTTACTCAACATCAGTAAAACAAATTTGATGGTCTCCAGCACGCTTTCTGGCTATAAGCATGGTTTCAATAATGTAACTAATAACGTACCCGTAAATCTTTATACTCTCTCTAGTGTTACATTTTAGGAGTCTTCACTGGGTGTTGGAATATTCTGTAGAGTAAAACATATCCTGCCTATAAATGTACTTCGCTCAATAACCTTTAGTTTATCCCATCTCTCCTATTGCAGCCTTTTATGGTCTGTCACAAGTAGAATATCATTAAGTTAACTGTTTTGAAAAAACGAGCCATTAGACATATTTCTAGTGCTGCCCTACCTGATCACACTAATATTCTTTCAAGTCACTGAACTTCCTCCTACAAACCTTGTGGCATGATATCATGCATGATTATGTATTCTCGAGACTAGAATGTGACAAATTACCAAACAAAATGTGAGGATTTGGTGGCAAAGACTCCAATGACATGGATACTCAATTATTCTCCCCTCGATATTCTACGAAAAAGAAAAACTCGCCCCTTAACTTTTTGGTATTGATACTAGCCAATTTGGAGGTAACATCTGCGCATACGTTAGTGTCCTTTCCGTTGAGGTCAACTAACAGCAAAAACATAAACACATACGCATAAGTCCCCGCAGCCTATAGATTCCCTTCTTGGAACTACACTTCAAGATCCCCGACCAAAGCCTTCGCAGTCCCAGCGATTGGCCGACAACACAACATGGTTGGAAGAGCGATTCTGATATTCAACAATATCATGTAAACACAGTGCCAGGCAAGCCTGTGCCCAGATAGGGTACTGTATGGGACGTAATAGCCTCCAAGGGGTGAATTTCCATTAACGAGTGCCAGGGATACTCTAATGCATCTAAGCAAAATTAGTGGAAGTTTAACTTTTCTAGGGTGGTAAGAATTTTTCAAGGGGTGGCCTCCCCTTTCTTTCTCGCGTTGCCCTTAAGAATAATTAATAGACTAAAGGCCTATTTACACGATGCGTCCTTGACGCCCGTCAAACAGACATGCGTCTGTCGCATGAGTTTTGTGCCGCATGAGTTAATCGGTTTACACGTTGCGTTCAGCTAATGCGTCCAAGACGCAAGCTAAGTCGGTGACGAGTAGTAACGCGGAAAACACGTTCTACGGCGCTGAAGAAAATTGCGATACTGTCTATTCTTGTGGCAAGGATCAAAACGAAGTATAACTTTATGCATAGAAGGAAAAGAACTTGTTGGGTCAGGAGATGGATTGCGAGAAGAGACCGACGTGGCGCATATCATGCTCTCCAAAAAGAATTTGCTGAGGAAGACCCATCAAGTTACCGAAATTTTGTAAGGATGGACAAGGAAAGTTTTCCTGAACTACTGAAAAAAAGTTACACTAAGAATTCAACGCTCCTCAACCATTTTGCATTTTGAGAGAACCTACATCCCCGTCTTTCCCCTAGGGATACGAGTAAGCATATGTTTGTTAAACGTAAAGCAGCACTGAAATAATCATCACAACCACCTTTTCGTAGCAAAAACCGAGAGAGCGGGTTTCTTCCGTGTATCTTTTGTCGAGGATTGTCTCAGGTGTGTTCAAAAGAATATGAATTTCCACATTTGTTTTGGTGCTTTCAAAAGAGGCGGTTGGCGTTTTATTTGTCAAGTGACGATAAGGATTTA
>WURT03134357.1:0-11407 GCA_009936505.3 Holothuria glaberrima | reverse complement strand
TATATATATAAGGGAGATGATAAGGTTGAAAGTTGTTTATTCAGTCTGCTGTTGAAGTATTGTGTAGAAGGTAGCGATAAAATTGTATTAAAGACTCCAAGATAATTGTTTAATGGGCACTTGGAAAAGTATTTCGTAAGCTTTGAGTAGTATCATTTGTTGTTCATCTTCAGCTGCGCCAGATCTATCAATACTTGTGAATAACACTGCACCTGGAACAACTGAAGACGAGCAAGTATTTGTAGTGTGTAAAGCTGACGGGGCAAAGCCGGCTGTTCATTTGAAATTAAAGTTTGGAGAAAATGAATGGATCGAAACTAATAATAGCATCACAAACGAAGGATTACGCTTTACAACGGAAACAAGGGTTGTTCATCGTGTTAAACGTACCGACAAAACAGTAACCTGTCAAGCTACCGGACAAGTCTCTATTCCACCATCGACTACAATGATTTATATGAATGTATTACGTATGTCAACATGAGAACCTTCATAAATAATTTTTTATACACGATTCGTTGCCAAATCTTTTGCGTTCTTAATTCTCTTCACAAAAACTTTGTAGAAAGGCCTTGCCAATTTCATAGAAACCATAGCCATGTCGCAGTGGTCGAAAATGTTTGGACATACTTTTATGATATTCAAGAAAATTGAGAAAAACGAACCTACTGTGATAAGTGAGAAACTAAAGCCCACGTAAGCCGAGTTATAAAATGGATAAATATTTAATTCACTAGTACGTTCTTTAAAATTTCAATATTGATGCTAGAAAACTTCGACTCATTTACAGTAAGGGCACAAATAGTCTGAAATATAGCAAATTTAAACCTTTTCTAATAAAAATGAAAAAAGAAATTTTATCAGCAAATATGTAACACTATGCAGTGATTTCTTACAGAGCCATATCCATTATTTTACAGATAAGCCGATCTGTGTAATCGAGTTGTTAACGGATGTGGCAGAATGCCAATGTGTTTCCAACCCCGCAGTATCTACATACAATTGGTATATCAATGGAGAACTGCAAAGTGCAGATCCCTCGCTGCAGATTCATGAATATATACCGGCTAATATAACGTGTATAGCAAGCAATGAAGTTGGAACATCACCGGTAGTGTCACGATACGTGTCAATTACAGATCTCGAGAGTAAGCCATTCAGTTGAATACTTAGATTATTCATACTGTTGTGAACGTTAAATATCACACAGGCAATTAATAACTAACATTAATTCTTTGCATCACTATATTTACAGCCATACAACTTCATTATGTGTAACTATATTTGTAGTTTTCATTTTGTAAATTTTCAGGTGAACCTTCAACTAAATACGTCGCCATTATTATAGCAGCAGCTTTCGTCGTTGTGATCGTTATCATTGTACTTTTAATCATCGTATGCAAGCGATCTAAACGTGAGTCCATGTTACCAGGAAAGTTATGAGATGTTTATATTCTGCTGGAATTTAGAGAGTGGCTCTAGTAACTTGATCTTCATTCCCAGGCTGTTCATTAGGCATAATTTTAACTAAACAGTTTTGCTCAAACATTAAGATAAACTTTAAGAACATTTAATATTTAACCTAGATGAACCTTTGATGGGAAAGTAAATATATCAAGTTGCAAAAGAAATGCCCATATATGTTGTTAGGTGGGCTTCAAGCATTTTGCTTTTTCAGGTTTCCTCCACCGTTTTCTGTATATTTTATATCAGTCTGTATTATCATATGTTGTGGAAAATAAATGAAATGAAATGAGTCTGGCAGGTACCGGTGTCAACAATGGTCTTGAGAAATTGGGTTTGAGTTACTGCTCTTTTTCTGGGCCAAGCGTATGGCTTTCCACTTATACTTAGTCATATAGTCCATCGCTATTTTGATCAGTACGGAAGAAAAACGGCCATAGCCTCCAGCAACTCTATGAGTAGGCTTTCATGGGAAACTTTAATATAGCTATGGATTAAGTCAAATTGTTTTGGCCAAACGGTTTATGTTGCAGACTACACAAAATAGGTTTAAATGGGCAATGTGAAGTTATGAACAGCCACGTTTATGGGTTTTGCTGATGAATTCAACGGCACCCAAGAGAAGCCCTACGTGGGCTTACTGATGTAACCTTCACGATGTAGGCGTTACTAAATGAAAACTTAAACTAAAATAAAATGAATAAATATTCATGGTTTTCTGCCATTTTTGGAATATAACTATTCTTTGCACAAACAATTATCTGCATTGCTGTTGTGTTTTGCCGTACCAAAAGCATTACCTTTTCCTGATTTCTTTTTTATAGTAGAGGCTGTTATTCAATTTTCTTTATCTCAATAAATTATCATTATGATTTTTTAATGTACTATGGGCATTTTAAAAGATTGCCGACGAATGTACGCAACTCCAGACAGAAGCTATTCTTGAAAAGTTAGTACGAGAAGATAACTGTCCTCGCCCCTTCTAATGCACTGAGCACTACTTTTGTGTACTCTTCAGGTGCCAAGGAGACTACTGCCGTGCAAACTGCAGAAGAAAACATCCATTTGTAAGACTTGACTATTGCTTATCATAGAAAATGCATTTGGTAAAATCCAGCATAATCTAGAAAAAGCTGTCGCAAAAAAAAAAGAAAAAAAAATTTTTTTAGGTACTTTGGTTTCAGCCATCTTGACTCTGGTGATAAGAAATAAAGAACACAACAAGAGTTGTAGTTTCATCTTATACTCTTCAAAAATATTTTCGATTATAAAAAAGGAACTTGGTATCATTTATATCTTTAAAATGTTCCAAAAATCTCTCTCTTGAACTCCTAGATGTCTCTCCTACATACGTAGATTCAACTTTGTATTGGGCACATTCTCCGCAGTAAGCTAACTCCCTCTTTTTGTATATGCCTGGACTGAATTTACGTAACATACAATTTTCTAAACAAGTCCCATTAGTACTGAGCAGGTTTGACTTACGAAGAATCTGTTTAGGTCAAATCCCTGACCTTTCTACTACTTTTACTTTCAAACAGATTCTTTGTAAGTCAAACCCACGCAGCAGAAGGTGTCTGTATTGATAAAATTAAATCCTTGTTAAACAGAAAAGACTGGAAGACTTATTGTCAGAACCCAACAACCGTGACTTACCCTGCCAAGCCTAGAAGTCTCTCTTAACAAAGATTCCACTAGTATTAGACCTGGTAACCCAAGGATCAGGTTTGGTTAGCTGGGCCTGAATGATGCTATGAATAAGTTCAAGTAGTATGGTAACAAGCTGTATATGTCTAGGTATCTGCTTTACACTTGTGACTGCCAGTCTTACTGATGATGATCTAGATCAGGATCGAAAATATTTTTGAAGAGTATAAGTTGAAACTGCAACTCTTGTTGTGTTCCTTATTTCTTATCACCAGAGTCAAGATGGCTGAAACCAAAGTAACTGTTATGGACGACTCTGTCTACTCATAACAGAATTCTGTGGAATTCTCAAAGTTTTTTTTTATTTTTGTTTTTATTTTTTTTCTATCAAGTTATTCCCTACTGGATTTACTTTAAAGTGATTTAAAACGGAGAGTTGTTATTTACCTCTTGGTACTGCGAATTTGGATTCCTAAAATAAAATTGCATTGTGTTACAAAATATAAAAAGTAACCTCAATACTAATGATCGTAAAACGAAGTCCTGATAGTTCGTTCGTCAATGTTGTTTTCTATTTGATCTCAACATGACGTTTTGTCTTGTCCATTGCTGTGAATGTATTTGATAGATACTCGTATTTATACAGCCTTAAATTTACTAATTATTTTTTTCCTTTTGTCATTAAAAAATAAAGGTGGCATATAGTTATATATTTATATATAAAAGTTAGGATATTCTATTGAGAAAATAACACTTGAACATTATCTTTTAATAATTAGAAATGCTGCAAACGAAGACAAATTTTATGGTAAGTATCGCTTGCTCTGTTTTTAACTTGCGGCTTTAATGAAACCATAAAACAGGTGACTGAACAAAAGACACTTTTAAGCTGCTACTCTTCATCACATAATTTGGACCATTCATAGCAAAAATTGATATACCCAGATACTCTGTGTTAAAAGTCTAGTGTTACACGCTTACTCACCCTTTCACTCTATTTCACTAAATATAACAAAGCAGTAATTTTGGTTCATTGCACTTTCAGTGTGGTCTTTCATAAGACGTGAAATTTAATGTGAAATAAATTATGGAAACGATTGGCGATTTCACTATAAATATAAACGTATGCGCCAAGCAAAGCTCAATGAAAGGAAAACGTATTTTGAAATCTTCTGGTGGGTACACAGCAGTAGTGCTAACAGGTTCTTGGGATATCGTTGACGCGTCGTGTTATGCTGATCTCAACCATTGACGAACAGCTCCCTCATTCAGTTTTCAAGACCCCATGACTTGGTTTGCCAACACGATCCCAAGGAAACAACTTCACTTAAAAGAACTCAAACCCTTCAACTTACTCGAGTGAAAACTTGGTGATATCAGGGAGGTGTTATGATGGAGATTCAATGCCCCTTATAGACTTTTTGAAGTAATGGTCGTTTTCGACGGTAATTTTGAGATTCTTCTCAAATTCGTATCTCAATACCTAGAACAACCAGGTTCAGTGATGCATTATCAAAATGGCAATGTGGTGGCACATCCCTTACCTTGAAATCGTGATGCAAAAATGTGAGATTTTGCTGTTATTCGTCACCACTAAATATCATTTTATATAAAGTCAGCGAAGAATTTCTTCACAAAGAACTTTTTCGAACATGTTTCGTAATGATGGGTTAGTTAGTTAGTTAGTCAGTCAGTCAGTCAGTCAGTCAGGCAGGCAGGCAGGCAGGCAGTTAGGTATGTAGTTAGCGAGTTAGTGAGTGAGTGAGTTACTTAGTGAGTGAGTGAGTGAGTGAGTGAGTGAGTGAGTGAGTGAGTGAGTGAGTGAGTGAGTGAGTGAGTGAGTTAGATGAGGTTTTAGGGCCCAAATTCTAACCAATAGGTTTAAGTCGAGGCGGCCACGGTCTTTTTTCCAGTTGTGGCTTATAGGCTTGTTTTTTCCTACTCCTTTGCTTAGCTGAGCACCAAGCACAATGGCAGCAGGTTTCATTTTTAAAGTCTTCGGTATGACCCGGCCAGGATTCGAGCCCTAGACCTTCCGGCTGCAAGAATGAGGAAACTTTTTAAAAACTGAAAGAAACGTTTAGGCTTGAATAATTTTTCCAGCAGATGTTTCAAAATCGTGGGGGCACAATTAAAGTGCATTTTTTTAGATTTTGTTGCCAGTCGTTTTACTAAAAGTCCTGACCAGAGCTTGGTCATTGGGGGAAACGAAACTCAGGGCCGTAGCGAGCGGGGGTGTGGGGTGTCAACCCCCCCCCCCATATTTGGTCGCAGTCGGCAATTTTTTGTCTGTCGGCAAAAAGGGGAGAGGGGAAGGAAAAGAGGGGAGGAGGAAAAGAAGAGGGAAGGAGGGAAAGGAAAGGGGAAGGAAGGGAGTAAAAGGGAAGACGGAGTATGGAAAGAAAAAAAGCAAAAAGAGAAAGAGAAAGAAAAAAAAGCAAAAAGAGAAAGAGAGAACGGTAACGCGCGGCCACCCCAGTCTGCTATCGGCTATTTCGATTTTCGGCTCTTCATCTAATTGTCCCATTCAAGTTGAAGGCCTGTCTGCAAACTCAGTATGCATGTGACGGCCGCATCAACGACCGACGGTATAATTGGACGAGTGACCAAGTCCGTCGGCAACTCGAGGAGAGAAAAGGAATTTAAGGCTTCCGTATAGGCGCGCTATTTCGGGTCATATGACCAGTGTTTTAGCCAGCCGTATTTGTGCGACAATGTCGCAATAACGGCGGCAAATGTCGCACAAAAAATCTGACAAGCAAATTCTACGAGGGTGTAAATTTTGACAGAATCAGCCTCACCAGAATAATTTTGCCAGTTCCTTGCTGTCAGCATATCATGTTTGTCTGCTTTAATTGCGACTTAACTTTCTAATTCACAAGCCTTTATTTTAACCTCCGAGCCCCATTACCCTGCTTCCATCTCGAAGTTCAGAAAGTAGACTGATTCCGTGCATTACGACCGCGGCACAATATTTTTATGTAGTAAAATATTTGTCACCAAGATTTTTTGGTTCCTCATTAGGTCAGAAATACACTCAAATATTGCACCATTTGCGATCTATGCACCTTTCAAATTCCAAAAATTTTCCACACTCCCTCCCCTTATTCCTCCCCCAGGCCGGCGATCACACGACATACTGCATACGCTAGTGATAAGATCCTTGACACTTTTCTCCATTTTTGAAGCCCGGACGCCTATTTGAACATTTACGGTATTTGAACGCCTGACGAGTCTAGTGTTCAAATGCTGAACGCATAGTGTTCAAATTCAGAAAGTCAGGTTCAGCTCCTGAAGTATAGTGGCATGACGAGAGGAAATGCCTAACACATTAAAATTATTAGGAATCTTTGTATTGATTAATGTATCATGAACCAAAATATACCTATCCTGGGACTTAATTTTTTACCCAGAAATATGCTAAAACCTCAGAGCTTCCGGGGGCTTCGCACCCTGTACCCCCACAGGGGATTTGCCCCTGTACCGCACCAGGGGCCATTAGCTCGCGCTTCGCGCTCGTTTTACGCATCACCAGATCTGTCCGCAAAATATGATCTCTACACCCCCCCCCCAAAGATTACACCTTAGCTACGCCCCTGACGAAACTCACTTCAAAGCATGTATAAACAGTGGTCTTTCTCTTGGGATAACTTGAAAAAATGAAGCAGAAGATCATCAGGAAAAGGGCTTAGTTCACCTAGTCCTAACAAAAACTAAAGGATCCTGTCAATCAAATGTCGGTACCTAAGTCAATCAAATGGCGGTACCTGAAAAAGAAGCACATCATTTTTAAGTATATACTATCTGACAAATTTGGTCGTATCTCCTTCCTAACACCTCCCTAGTGGGATCTTGTTGCAACATTTAGATAAAAAGGGTCATTTTTTATTAATCGAAGCCACAGATCCGGTTCTTGGCTTTTCTCAGTTTGTCACGTGAATTTGTGCCGTCTTTTGAGGCTCGGCGTATGAACTTTAGTGTGATACTATTTCATGTGAACATGATCACTACGAACATACCCAGCGTTCTTTATTTGCCATGCAGTTATTTTGACTATTTCATGAAGTGGAGTTTTTGACCATATCCCCGATTTCACTAACTTGACCGTGCTCCAATATGAATAATCAGCCCATTTGAGGCAGATAGGAAGTGTTCTTAGCGAAGAACAATAAGCCGTCACGCAATGCTATTGACTTTATAGTTTGTCAAAAACGTAGTTTGATCACGCATAAAATAGTCCCAGATTTGAACGCCGCTACGCAGACTAACACTGGCTCTGACTCTACACACTAATTCGAAAAAATAAAGTGCCCCTAAAACCTTGTAGAACCTTTCGCCAGGTACAAGCATTAATGATGCTGGGCCAGGACCAGACACCAAGCCCAGTGATAGCGAACGCTAAGCCTGACTAAGCTAGACACAAAATGTATAACATTAGGCCTAGGGTCTAGGCCTACAACTCTTACTTCCAAGCTATTTTATTCCCTTGAATTAAATGCAAAATCTATCCTGCACTCCCCTGGGAGCTTGAACGTACTTACAATCTATTCAGATTGACTACACAAGGAAGTAAAATCTCTTATTTTGAAGCAATCACTGGAATTTCGCAGATTTGCATCGTGCTTTGACGGCACATTACAGTGTGTGGCCTATTTAGAGACGCGTTTAGTGAAGCCAAGAACTGATATAAACATCACGGTGGATTCTATGAGACAGAGAAATGGTTATGCCCAGCCAAGGGAATGGTTTCTGCTATTTTCGGAGGTACTTTTTTACCTTTAAAGAATAGGATTCTAACTAATTTAGGCTATTTTTAACATTTTGAGCTAAAATGAACGAAATTGGCCACAAACCCACTCAAGCGTGAAATTGCGTGACGTCTGCCCATACTAGGTGTACACAGCATATGAAGTACATTTAGCCATGTTTGGTGCTTCTCCATACCGATTTCAAAATTTTCATTTTTCTTACTTAAAGTAGCACATCCTCATTAATTCCTCCATTGACTTACACACTAATTCGAAAAAATAAATTGCCCCCTAAAACCTTGTAGAAGTTTTCGCCAGGTACAAGCTACCCCTCACAAGTAAACTGACAAGTTGGCCATTCATGGCAAATTCAATTTACCATACCATGACCGTGAAGATTTTTTGTTAGCGGAGCTCAAGGCTTCCGTACCTTTTCCAAGAGCCTTTTAACTCAGTCAGAGCCTAATATACAGCCGCCAGCGTCTAAGCCCATAAGTTTCCCCCAAAATGCTTCAATTGACCCCATTTTGCCACCAGTAATAATTTATCTAGTCTTCTTTCATATTAAATTGACCCCATCCTATTTGGTATCATATCGCAAAAGGTTGTCCCAATGTCTCTCACTGGTGATATTTGTGAAGGAGAACAAATGACGCATTAATATTGAGTTATTAGTGGGTACGTGCTACCTAAAATCCGTTGGCCCGACTCAGCTAAAGCGGCGAATGAGCAAATGTCCGAATCTGGGATAGAAACATCTTACAGCCGTCAGTTGCCTGCTTGGAAGATACGTTTCTTACACAATCAGTGAAATTGTGTTGGCGGAGGAATATTTTTGCTCTGAGAAATGAGCATGGTATGCCGTTTTCTCCCTTTTGTGCCTAGCTTAATATTTATTCGATCGAGATTTAAAATCAAGTGGCGCAAATATTTGGGCTTTTCCTCTTCGTTTCATACCATCTTCAGCGCTTCGATCTGTACTTGCCTGCAAGTACAAACCGTCTAGTTTTGAAGATTTCATGCACCTACGAAACTCTGTACGCTATATGAAATAACTGAAGTGAGAGTGTATCACAGTTTTCATTAGAAGAGTATTGTCGTAGCCATTTCCTTTTCACTTGCCACTCCTTTTCCGTACTTTTCAGAAGCAGAGGAAAATTTAACAGAAGAGGATAAAAACAATATCAATACGTAAGTGTATACACGGCGTACCAAACGCTTGCCATATCCTATTTGTGAATCGCTGATGTAGCTAGGAAAAGCTCCTACGATATTAAACACAGTTTTTTTTAAAAGAACCCATATGGGATATCTTCAAAATGATTTAAAATAAACTTGACCAAAATATTTATTTGCATTTATATTGTCGGTTATTGTCTGAGGCTTACTCCCAGATGTCTCTCTTTGAAAAGGGATGTAAGCTCAATAGCAGGTCTCAAAGAGTGCACCGGAATTATTGGGTAAAAGTTGTAGTACACTTAGGATATGTGTAAAATTCTTGAATACAAACGGATTACCACAAAGAAATTATGATTTTAATATGAAAGAATAAACCACAGTTTCTCTTCTTATCAGTGGACCAAGTGCAAGTGGGAAGGCGACTGGCGGTGAGTATTATATACTCGTATTCATGACATAGCATTAACGTTATCCAAAGATGAAGTTCTGTGTTCTATGATTCAAAATTCACAAGAGATCAAGTATTTACTAATACATTTGAAACACCTATGTGATAACGCAGTAATTTAAACATTCAATATGGAACAAGTCATTTTATATGAATAATAAAGTCCATAATATTTCATTCAGTAAAATTCTCCCCATGACCGCATATCTTTCATTTTTTTCGATTGTAAATGGATAGTGCTATCCAATAAATGATTCGAGTTGCAGGGATCTTGCCTACTCTCATACTTTGTAATTTTAATAGACTTTACTGCTCATCAAGCTTATTAAATCAAATAAAATTAAATTGAAAATAATTTAAAGTTGATTTTATAGAGGTGTTGATAGAGACAACGCCGAATGCAAAGAGACTAATTAAGGCGATCGTCTCTAGTCACTACGCAATGGGGAACCAAAAGTGAAATAATTAATGACTTGTTTCCTTTTTTACGTAAAAACTAAAATTAATCATAAATACTTAAAATGTGTTTATTTGTTGCCACATTCTTAAGTCCTTCAAAATGTGTTTGCTTGGTGGCAATTTGTCATCTTTTTCACTTTTTGTGTAGAATGTGCTGAAAATCTGAAAATCTTCTTTCGCTTTATTGTACTGTTTTAGCAGTTTACCAAACTAAAAAAAAAAATTAAGATAATGTAGAAGTATTGGCAGACCAATATGTATCCTTTGACTGCAAGATAAGGCAGATGTGGGTGTAGGCAAAGATCATTCAACAATAACCTTTTGCCTAAATACCTTTAAAAAACGACTTTCCTTTCAAATTATATGAAAAAATTAAAAGCAAATGTGTTCTTTTCTTGTTGGCATCAAAATCTGCATTAGAACTCGGCCGCTTAGAAATCAGAACACTATGACCAGACCTCACAAAGGGGACATCGGGTGTAATAAAAACCTACTTATTTGCTCATTTCTTTGTTGTAAGACACCACTTACACATCTAGAATAACACTTAATCCCTGACCAGTGGGAAGCTTTGTCCAGTTGATTACACAACAGATAAGCTATTGACATACCCTTCCCCATTGCATAGTTAAATTCTTTGTGCTGAGTATGCAAAGGAAGTCTCAAGAAACTGAAAGAAGAGCTGAAATGTCCAAATTTAATTGGATTAGGCAACAAACACACAGTTTATGGTTCTAAAAATAGGGTCTGGATCTCTAAGCAAAAGAGTGCCTGATGTAGTGATATTTCAGGCATTGAAGAAACAAGGAAGTGAAGTGATGTTCTGTGATGATTATTTCAACCAATTTCATTTAGCTCTGATAAAACTGCCTTCTTCTAGACTACCTTACTGTAACCTTTTCTCGACAGATCTGCCATTGGCACCATTAATCTCACATATCACAGCACTAATTTCTCATGACTGGGAAATATTTGCAATTGAAGATTTAAACTTAGAAAAGGAAACAGTCAAGGAAATAATAAGGAAATATCCCGAAGTGACAGGTAAGTAGGCATGTTGTGCACTTACAAGGACTAGAAATTATGACGTTAAAACCCCAGAAATATAATACACGTAGCGCGACTTTGAGCCTAAAAGACTGTATAAAGGTTTGGTATTTGTGTGTTACTAATACTCACTAAAAAAGTTAGTAAATAAACTTATGCTACTGTCTTAAACCAGTAATAACAGGAATGAGTGTTCCCAAACGGCACTCAGACAGCTAAAAAGGTGAGGCGTGGTAGGCGGGAAGCTGCAACCCTTCATTTGGTATTAAAATATTTTGCTATTTTCGAACAAAAGATATGCTCTTCCACATGCAAACATGCTTAAAATTAATAATAAATAATAATAATGGTCAGTTTATATAGCGCTTTATACCAACGAAGTCAGTCTCAAAGCGCTTTACATTCCATTACCCCT
>WURT03134346.1:0-11407 GCA_009936505.3 Holothuria glaberrima | reverse complement strand
GGGATTCGAACCCATGCACATGTGAAACATTGGTGCACAGCAGCTGGAATAGACCACTCTGCCACTCGACGACCCTGCTTCCAAGGCACTATTGAACTCTCTTATAAACCAGCAGAACTACTTGGCTTGCAAGGTATACCACAGAGACTATTGTTTGAGATGAGATATGCATCACTGCATAACTGGGCTCAAAATAATTTTTCAACAACACGGGTTCTTTTCAGAACGAAATCGCCCGGCTATTTTTTATAAGGGCTATTTAGAGACGAGAGCTTTTTTGAGATTTGAGAAATTTGAGTGTATGTTAGTTATAATACCTAATAAGTTGGAAAATTTGTAGTTTTCTTCTATCAATTGAGTTGAACAGACAACGAAAATTGAACATATGAAAGTTTTTGTTTTTCAAGCTCTTTATTAATGAAAACCCAATCACGTCATTGGTATTACACAACCGGCCTGAGCAGTGCACACTGTTGTACACACGTCTCATGTATGAACTACAGTACTGTGTACAGGTTGTACGTACAACACTCACAAACAGCAGCTAAAAGTCACATGTACCATAACATCTGTATTAAGGTAGTATGTACATCCAGAGCTGTAGTGCAGTGGCCTATTTAAAAATGCCACAGCATATTTTAAACTATGACTGACCTGTCAACATGGCAGCGCTGTACAGCCTGTGCGCGCACGACCATGGCGGTCATGTGCTATACGGCCCTACAGTACTACTTTCGCTAATTTGGTGCCAACGGTATAACTGGTATGGAACGTGACAACATAATTTTTGATCGCGAGAATCTGAAAACAACTTCTCAAAATGAATAGGATCCTTGGCGTTTCAATGATTTTGCTAAAAGAAACCATCAACAGACTCTTACAAATTGCAGGGGCGATTTTGGTTATATATATAATTTTCTTCGCCCTCCGGAAATTTTTTCAAGGGGCAATTTTGTAACTTTATCGGGGGAATCGCCCACCACCCCCATCTATTTTGAGCACTGCTGAACAACCTTTTCAGTGCAGAAAGGAGGGGACAGCTGGGTGTGAAAGGATGACTCAAGCTCTAATAAACTAGGTCAGAAAACCCACCCAGACAGGCACATGATATGATTTTAAGTTCTCAGATGGTGCATCATATTAGTAATGGCAAAATTAGCAGCATGTCTGTGATTTGACTTTGAACTGTAATCCTGCTAAACACTGTGCAGCATTTTGCTTTTAACGAATAACTTTCTCTAAGTCAAAGTAAGATACTGTGATTCCGAAGAGTAAAAGTTTGTCAACATTTGACCTTCACTGACTTTACTCAAGTTGACATGTAGTGACAAAAATGGTCTTCAAAAGTGAATACCGTGTGCACTCTACCATTTCTATTAATTCTTTGATAATTCTGCATATGTTGAAATTGGGTGAAACTTCCATGAGATACAGTATACTTCAAAGAGCTTTACCTTTTGTCCTCTGTTACCTCTAAATTTGTTATGACCACTGTTAATTTTCAGTCCTATTTCAATTCTGAGCAATTCTGGCAAAAAATCCTAGATAACTTGTCCAATGTTTCTCGATAAAATGCCAATGTTTAATGAGGCAACTCTTGAGATCCTTGGTTTTGATATGAGGAGAATGTAGAAACTTAAAAGCCAAAGATGGACTGGTGGGTTTAATTTTTGATGTAAGCAGAGATGTTCGATTTTTGAAACTGATGATAGCAGAGGCAATTCTGCTCCTGTAAATTATGTTTAAATTGTGCGACTTTAGTGTCAAAGTCAGAGAGGTTATCACAGAGCCGGGCACAGTGCCGCGTTTTTCCTTTAATAAATACTTTAAAATAGCTTTCTGGGTGTGTAGATTCCCATGATAAATATGGAAAGGTTTCGCAGGGTGAAGTGTGAGTGCCAGTATCAAGGTTTCCTAATTTTCAACATCAGGGATCACTAGAAACAGACTGGTCCTCTGGGGGAGCTAGATTCTGTCTCTTTAGTGATAGCATACTCTTGCACTTAGTTTTGCTCCTTTTGAACTAATGTAATGGATGGATAAATTATGTTGGGGAGATATATCATCAAACTAATGTGACAGAGAATAAATTGGATAGGCTTACTCGTTCCTCATTGAATTTGAGGTGTCATGGTTGATTACTCTTGCTTTGGTAACTAGAGGTGCATTTGTTCTAGTTTAGGCTCAGTTTTTACCCTAAAAGTAAAACAAGGCATTCAGACCCAGACACGTAGCCATGGGGGTGGAGTGGAGTGGGGTGGGGGTGAGAGTATTCTTCCCCCCCGAAAAAAAATTTCAATAAAAGGTCTTCTACTAAAGGAGGAAAAATTATTACGAGACCAGCCTATTTGAAATACAAATGTAGGAAGAAAAAATGGAAAATCTTGCACCATTTTGCATCTAGAATCTTTGAAATTTTCAAAGGGGAAGGGGAAGCCCCTCCCCTTAGACCCCTCAACCAGACCGGCGAAACTCAACATCGATGTTGCCCCCCAAATTGGTTACTCTGGCTACAGGCCTGTTCGGACCCCTCCCTGGAAAATTTCCTGGATCGTCCCCTGCATACAGTATCATGTTTGCAAGCAATTTACAAGATTTTTTGCAGATTAGCCTCTGGTAACCTCAAATGACCTTTGACCTTCACCAAAAACATTAGGGTTCTTCCTCTCAACAAGACAAATCTATATACCAAACATGAAAAGCGCCTGTCAATGCTGTCTTGAGATATTGTGTTTACAAGCAATTTACAAGGTTTTCGCAGTTTAACCTCTGGTGACCTGAAATAACCTTTGACCTCCACAAAAAACAGTAGGGTTCTTCCTCCCAACAAGGCAAGTCTATATACCAAATGTGAAAAGTGTCCATCATTGCTAACTTGCGATATCGTGTTTACAAGGTTTTTCGGTTTTTGACCTCTGGTGACCTCAAATGACCTTTGACTTTCACCAAAAACAATTGGGTTTCTTCCTCTCAAAATGACAAATCTATAAACCAAATATGAAAAGTGTCCATCGTTGCTATGCTGGTATCGTGTTCACAATGTTCACAAGCTAAGTGACACATACACACACGATATCACCATTGCATACAGTAGATAACTTGCCTACCTTCTGTGAGGAATCAATAATACTACTCAAGCCATCAACAAGAAAAAGGCAATGGCGCAACTATCTAACATGGGTGCGCATGAAGTGAGCCAAAACATATCATTTCAACCAGAAAGCCCAAAGGCTTAGTGATTCCTTGCCCTAGGAAATGTTGAGATTTTCTTGGGAATTCTTGGGAAATTTTGCTTTTCGACCACTAATGACCCTAGATGACCTCTGACCTCCCCAAAAACAAAATGTTTCTTCCTCCAACCATGAAGCATCCATGTACCAAGAATGAAATCTATCCAAGCTTCCTACACTGAGAAATCCTGTTGAGAGGGTTCTCTGACTTTGACTGCTGGTGACCCCAGATGACCTTTGACATCTACCACAGACAATACGGTTCTTCGTCTCGCCATAAGGCATGCACATTATCACTATGGAATGGTTCCAAACTTCCTACCTTGAGATATCTTGTTAACAAGGTTTTCAGTGTTTGACTCCCCATGACCCCAGATGACCTTTGACCTCCACCAGAACAATACAGTTCATCCACTCTACATGACAAATCTATATACCAAATATGAAGTGTTGGTCATCCCTATCACAAGATATCGTGTTTACAAGCCATTTACCAGGTTTTCGCAGTTTAACCTGCAGTGACCTCAAATGACCTTTGACCTCCACCAAATACAATAGGGTTCTTCTTCTCAAGATGACAAATCTATTTACCAAATATGAAAAGTGTTGGTCATTACTATCTTGAGACATTGTGTTCACAAGGTTTGCGGCTTTTGACCTCTGGTGACCTCAAATGAACTCTGACCTCCACCAAAACAATAGGGTTCTTCCTCTCAACATGACAAAGCTATATACCAAATATGAAAAGTGTCTGTCATTCCTATCTCGAGATATCCTGTTTACAAGCCATTTACAAGGTTTTCGCAGTTTAACCTCCAGTGACCTCAAAAGACCTTTGACCTCCACCAAAAACAATAGGGTTCTTCTTTCCAACATGACAAATCTACATACCAAATATGAAGTGTCTGTCATTCGTATTTTGAGATATTGTGTTGACAAAGTTTTTGGTTTTTGACCTCTACCAAAAACAATAGGGTTCTTCCTCTCAACATGACAAATTTATTTACCAAATATGAAAAGTGATCGTCATTGCTACCTTGAGATATTGTGTTTACATGGTTTGCAGCTTTTGACCTCTGGTGACCTCAAAGGAACTTTGACCTCTACCAAAAACAAATCGGTTCTTCCTCTCAACATGACAAATCTATTTACCAAATATGAAAAGTGTCTGTCATTCCTATCTTGAGATATTGTGTTCACAAGGTTTGCGGCTTTGACCTCTGGTGACCTCAAATGACCTTTGACCTCCACCAAAACAATAGGGTTCTTCCTCTCAACATGACAAATCTATTTACCAAATATGAAAAGTGTTGGTCATTCGTATTTTGAGATATCGTGTTTACAAGATTTTCAGTTTTTGACCTCTGGTGACCTCAAATGACCTTTGACCTCTACCAAAAACAAATCGGTTCTTCCTCTCAACATGACAAATCTATTTACTGAGTATAAAAAGTGTTGGTAATTGCTACCTTGAGATATTGTGTTTACATGGTTTGCGGGTTTTGACCTCTGATGACCTCAAAGGACCTTTGAATTCCATCAAAAACAACAGGGTTCTTTGTCTCAACATAACAAATCTATATACCAAATATGAAAAGTGTCGGTCATTGCTAACTCGAGATATCATGTTAACAAGGTTTTCGCAGCTAAACCTGCAGTGACCTCAAATGACCTTTGACCTCCACCAAAAACAATACCGTTCTTCTTCCCAACATGACAAATCTATTTACCAAATATGAAAAGTGTCAGTCATTGCTATCTTGAGATATTGTGTTCACAAGGTTTGCGGCTTTTGACCCCTGGTGACCTCAAATGAACTTTGACCTCCACCAAAACAATAGGGTTCTTTCTGTCAACATGAAACATCTATATACCAAATATGAAAAGTGTTGGTCATTCCTATTTCGAGATATCCTGTTTACAAGCTATTTACAAGCTTTTCGCAGTTTAATCTCCGGTGATCTCAAATGACCTTTGACCTCCACCAAAACAATAGGGCTCTTCCTCTGAACATGAAACATCTATATACCAAATATGAAAAGTTTCAGTCATTCATATTTTGAGATATCATGTTCACAAGGTTTTCAATTTTTGACCTCTGTGACCTCAAATGACCTTTGACCTCCACCAAAAACAACAGGGTTCTTCCTCTCAACATGACAAATCTCTATACCAAATATTAAAAGTGTGGTCATTGCCATCTTGAGATATCATATGTTTACAAGCTAAGTGTCACATACACACACAAACTTAAACATACACACACACGACATCACCATCGCACAGATTACTTGCCTGCCTTCGGCAAGGAATCAAAAACAGCAATGCAAAATGTTTTACTTCACTCCACTTTACAAAAGTTATCCTAGTTGCATTCAGATGCACTTGTTCTTCCTGTTTCTCCCATTCACCTTGCCCTCTCAGCATACAGTTGTTAATTTGCGTTATTCTTCTAGTCAACACTGCCACTGGCTTTTCCAGGCAGATACTACACCGTGGTTCGAGAGGATCAGGGGTTGTAGGAGATGCACAGGGCTTTGAAAAAATAATCTTGCTCAAGCTGACAAGTAATCAGGGAGTTGTTATTTGGATGGAGACAGGCTACATCCGGATCTACTATTTTGCAGACTGCAGACTGACTGGGATTTTGCAGACTAGATGTTACAAACTGCAGAATGCAGTAATAGATTAAATAATGCAAATTCCATCAAGGGACCCTTCTGAGTATGATACTTAAATAAAAAAACTGATCAAAATCTTAAAGTAAACATTAATTTAACCAGCCTGTGTCTTTTCTTGTCCTGACTTAAGCTTTTTCAAATTACACCTGCTTTTTCCCTAAGGTGTGCATTTATGAACGAGCAAAAGCTTCGATACGGTTACGTAAAATCTTCTCTGATTCCGGCACTTATGAACCATATACATACAGTAACATACACGTGTCTTGGTCACCACATGCACTGTGAACAAAGTGTTCAAATCCAAATTCAGTAGCTTGTGCCATTTGTGCAACTTGAACTATTTATTGCTTGAAACACGCCCATCGCTCTTGATCATTGATCGACATGCATGCAACTTTCGTAGAATGCGAATACCAGACACCAGGTACTATCACCTCGGAAAATTCGACTTTAGAAATTTACAAATGTTCGAATATCGGAAACATACATATGCTACTCGTGTTTGGAATGTGTCTTCTCCGATTGATAATTAAAATCAAAATCGGATGTACTTCTAGACAAAACATTGCAATCGGAATTCTTGAAGCTTTGGTAAGAGTCAAGTTTTGGAACAAGAAAGTTAAGGGTCCTTGAAAGTTTTGAACTTCAGTTGTGCCCAACACAACTCCTGCATATAAATTTTGTTTGAACAAAATCCATCATTTTTGAATTTCAAGGATTTTCGTGTTCTTATTGTCACCCCTCAACATAAATTCAAGGATTCTGGTGCTCAAATGACTTCTTGAACCGTACGTGTGGGATCTTTAAGAATAAATTATGATATCAAAACAGCTAGTGTACAAAGACTGTCTAAAATAATAAAAAAAAATTGATTTGCAGCTCAGCGCATGCAGAGTTGTGTAAATATTTTTACATTTAAATGATGAACAATCATGAAAGAGTGATTCTCCATCACGTCCGAATGCTGCCAAAATTTTTTCTGCAATTTGACAAAGGTACTACTTGCCATCTGCATCACTGGAGTTGCAGAAGCCGAGTCGTGTAGCGCCTATTCCAGCAGGCCGCAGGCGGGAATAGCCGGTGTAGCAGAGGGGAGCTGGCAGAAAGCCTGTTTGATTTAGAAACATATTTTTAGGCAGGCGATTTTCATTGGGAAACTTGAAGCATACTAGGCTATGCTTGATTTTAAGAGAATAAATCGCCAAAAACTACGACATAGTGTTTTGAAGGGAAAATTGGGCACCTCCCTTCCACCGTCAAAGTAAAATGAATGAATTCACATCCATTGTGAAAACAACACTGTACGTTGTTTGTGCCGTGCAGTAATTGCGCCTGGTCAGATTAGGGTATTTCGGGCGGCTCTCCAGAAATGAAGCAGGTCAACGTGTTCTTCGTTGCTACAATATCGTTCAAATGGGGGTCAAGACATTACTCTAGGCTACAGTCACGGTATTAGGCTCGGGTGAGCAGAACTCTGCGAGTGAGTGCAGAGATTCACAATGGGTCTCGACTTAGTCGAATGTTTTTGCTCATTCAAAAATGCAAAATGCATTCCACTGTGAACCCACCGTAGAGAAAAATCATGTTTAACTCAAAAATTGCTAAAGTCTGGACAAGAAAAGACACTCGCCAGTTAAATTAATGTTTACTTTAAGATTTTGATCAGTTTTTATTTAAGCATCGTACTCAGAAGGGTCCCTTGACGAAATTTGCATTATTTAATCTATTACTGCGTTCTCTAGTTTGTAACATCTAGTCTGCAAAATCCCAGTGAGTCTGCAGTCTGCAAAATAGTAGATCCGAGCTACATCACCTTGAAGTGGGATTTGCACTGCCAAGGTCACTCAGTAGTCTATGGCTGGTATCTCACTTGACATTTGTACAAGACTTACAGTGGATTTGGAAGTTAACACAAAAGGGACATAAACATCCCTTTCAAAGATTCGTTGAAACAGGGAGTTTGGGTGGCAACTCCCAGGTTGAAACATGTAATTCCCCTCAGCACACAGCAGCCATTACACTCAATTAAATTTAACAGGTTGAATGACCACTTGATACCACTGAAATGTCTACATAACCTTGGGGCATTTAGACTGATGCCAGAATTACTTTTCAAACTGTTGCACCACTAGTGTTACCAAGGTTAGGCATTGTTAGTGGCAGCATAGAGCTATTACATACTGGTGGCAGCCAGTATGCTATGTAAACAATGGATCCAGCTGTTCGTGTTGAAAGATATGCAGAGATGGGGATTGGATTTTGCAGGTGTTTAATAGCCTGAATGGACAGTTGCTGACACCCACCTTGGCTATGGAACAAATTGGGTGGTTCATTGTGAATCTTTAGAGACGATGTTTATGTCATGATTTGTCATCTGTTACATCTGTAATAAGACTGGGGGTTTTCCTAGTGCCACATCATTGCCAGTTGTCAGGGAAATAAAATATTATTGCATCTTTTGAAGCTTGGCGACGTGCATGATGTAGTATCAGTTGGGTTTTATGTCGAAATATGACCAAGAATCTGTATCTGGTTATTTCAGGAAACTGCCGGAAACTTTGCATATTGTTGTAACAAAGGTTAGACTTCTACCTCATCAACTCGTCAGCATTTGCATATGGTATCTTGTAAAGGAAGAGGTTAACTGTATTTTTTAATTTCAATTAAACAGTAGTTTTTTCTAGTTTAATGTCACCTGCTCTAAATGTGTTGGCCGCGCAAACCTACACATCAAAGTATTGTTCTGTGCAGGCCCTCTTACTAAAGGATCACGTCTTGAATGTTGTTACTGGGTAAATGATATGGAATTGGATCAACCAAACTAAGAAAAGCAATCCCTTTGCCCCAAATAAACAGCTCATTGTTGATAACCTCCCCTCGAGTTAGTGGATCTTAAAGTGCAGGTGTTTACATTAAAGAATCACTTTCAGTTTGCAAAGAATTAGTCATTACAAAATGTACTTCTCACCTCACTTGCAAGGTAAATTTACGTCCATTATACACCATTTGCCATCTACACACCTTTCAAATTAATTTTTTCCCAAAAGTGGTCTCCTCTCCTCTTGGACCTCTCTCCCTTTTCATCCATTTGGACGTTGCACAGGAGAATTGACCTGGCAACATCATTGTCACCTTGTGTATTAAATGATTCAACTATAGTATTATAATTACAAGCCCATTTCCACAACAATAACAAATTTTCTAGGTCTTAATTTTATCTTTCATGCAGGAATCAAAAAATCTTAAGTCTGGGAATTCAAAGAAAATACAACTGCTGGTCATTGGTTGGAACACTAACACTTAAAGTACTTGGACTACTTGTATTCTTTACAAAGGTGGTGGCACAGGTTTCACCAGATAGGAACAACCAGTCTATTTACTATGACATCATTGGACAAGACATATCATGTGATCAAGTATGTGAGTATGATGACTGGTTTCGGAGAGCTCATTGTGAAAAAAGGAATCTTAGCGAAGTTCCATTACCTAGTGGCTGTGAAGATGCAACCATGTTAGAATTACAAGAAAACCACCTGACCAACATCTCTGTGAATAGCCTTTTGGGATACAATCAACTTAAAACACTGGATCTAAGTAACAATGACATTGATGTTGTATGTCCTGGAGCCTTTTTAACTATAAAATACCTGAGGAATATCTTAGTCAATAACAACAATTTAAATGAACTTCTGAATGGAACCTTTACAGGAACAGAGCATCATTTGACAAGAATATATTTGCAAAGGAACAATATTGTGAATATTTATGAGCATACATTTCAAGGTTTGAAAGCCCTTACTTCAATTTACCTGAGCTACAACCGAATACAATCATTGCCTTCATCTGTCTTCCATGGCTTGACAAGACTACAGAATATTATGCTTGGTTACAATGAACTAAACCACCTTGACGCATTTACTTTCAAAGACCTTGTTGAACTAGAAGTTTTGAGCCTCAGAAACAACAACCTAAAACAGCTCTCCCATGGACTGTTTCATGGTCTCTCCTCTTTGAGAGAAGTGGTGCTGTCTAACAATAAACTACTTACATTGCCATCCCCACAAAATCTGGGAGTAAGTTCCATCAATAGGGTCTACATAGATGGCAATAACTTAAGTCAGTCTGGGAGTATCCTTCCATACTTGCCAGTTACCTCTGGTATATTGGAAATTAGGGATAATCCTTTAACATGTGACTGTGCTTTCATATCTATTCAAGAATGGTACAACAACAGGTCTGTAGAAAATAGTATTGAATATTCAGTGACCTGTAATCTGGGAGATATGAAATATGATTTGGATGACACCTTGCCACTGTCATGTGACCATACAACCTCAAATATAATGCCATTTAATGAACCTACACAAGAACATACGACAAATACCATACAGCACAACAATATTGATCAACATCTGTCAAACAAACCTGGTTCTTCTGAGGATTTACAACCAACCAATGATATTCTTCCAGGTAATGAATATGTATGTCAAAGATTTCAATGTAACCAATATTGCGATGAAGATAAAACTGATAAAACAATACTAATTTTATCATACTACTGTGCAGCATGCATCACTGTCTTTTTCATTTCATGGGTATGTTACATAATTTATAACTGCTGCTCTAAGAACACTTAATGAACCTTTAATTCTGCTGCTTGATTTTCCTTTGCTCTCTTTTACATTTGCTATACGTACTAAAAGTAAAAGAGTGTTTTTTTAACATTTTAATTAATTTTCTGCTTTTTGTCACTGAGAACTTCAGGAAAGATTAATGCCTGGTACCCTTCTATTATTCATGACTCTACAAAAAAATAAAAAATAAAAAGTAAGTACCCAGCAGTGATTTAGCCAGCCTGTATTTGTGGGACAAATATTGTTAACACAAAAGAATGTCGCATAAAAAATGTTTGGAGCGCAATTTCTGGGCAGGTGTTTTTTCAAAAAATCACCTTAATTCAATTTTTCAAAGAATCATTTATTACATTTGTGCTTCCCACCTCATTTTTCAAAGTTAAGTTGGATCAAGTACTTCACCGTTTGTCATCTAGGCACTTCCTATTGAAAAATTTGTTCAAGGGAGAGGGGAACATGCCCTCCCCTTCGGTCTTCCACCAGGCCATCCATTCAGTATGTCAGATTGGATAATTGACCTGACTAAGACAATGCTAACCAGTTTTTTAGATTAACTTTACAGACACTACACAAAGACTTCATGTTGTATCAGGTGCGTTGCCAGGATTGTGTCATGGGGAGGGGGTTGTTGAAGTGTGACATGAAGGAGGGGTCTAAGGGGAAAACAGCCTTTTTAGGTCTCCAGATGCCAAATGATGCAATGTTTGTGCCTCAAATTCAATAAAGTTTATAATGATCATGTGTTTTTTGCCATTATTTTTTTTGAAGCTTGGGCCATGGGCGGTTCCACCCCCCCCCCCCCCCCCCCCCCCCCCCCCCCCCCCCCCCCCCCCCCCCCCCCCCCCCCCCCCCCCCCCCCCCC
>WURT03134335.1:1232-11407 GCA_009936505.3 Holothuria glaberrima | reverse complement strand
GTGAGAGATGGAGAAACAACGCTTGTTCCTCTTTTGAAACTAGGTGTTTTGCCGACACTTAAGCTTTGCATTGTCTAGTTCCCGAAATTCTTCTAAACCTTTGAGAGGTTAGGCAGTAGAGACAATCATAGGACTTGTCGTCTGCTGCATCTGAGAGAGGTCATATGGTGATTTCACCCATTGGTATAACACTGCTAGTCGTCAAGGAAAGTAAAATTTATTTCACCTTGTGCCACCAGGTCCTACCATTTAAAAGAGTACAATGTATCTCCATGTTACATTTTGAACATGATTATTTGTTTCGCTATTTCAGGAGTAGTCCGGAACCGTTTGAAATTTCATTATCAAAATTTCGACTCCGAATAGTTCACCAAAAGGACATGTTCCTTACTTAATGAATAAATTAGAATAATAATGGAACTGTACAACTTAAGTGTGCTTAAACAGTTTGTTTTGATATAAAACGGTGAAAACGTTTCACATTTGTCAGCTGCGCAGATATCTTCAAAGCATTATCTTGACAATGGTCTTTGTTTAAGGATTACTAGGTTTTGAAAGGAGGGGATCGTTATTAAGAAGGAAAGTCAACAGTGGTTAAACAATAAGAACAAAGAAACCTGTCAATCAAATTTTGGTACCTGAAGAGGATTAAATCACTCTCAAGTACATATTGTCTGACAGATTTGGTCAATGTTTCTCCATCCCTCACAGCTCCCTGCTTGAACTTTCATAAATAAATGGCCTTTAAAACCCTTCAAATTGCAACTTATAGGGGCCTTGAAGCATGCTTTCATCCCCCTGAACCCACTTGTAACTTTGGTCAGGGACAGCATCAATTTGGACTTGGGGTTTAGCAGTAATAACTCACCGTAACTCACCGGAGCCCATGGGCACTATCTGCCGATGGGGTCGTAAAAAAAACTGGGGCAGACAGCCGTTTCTGGCTTATGTAGAGCCCCATTTTTTTCCGTAGAACAGGGTCAATTTTACTTTTGAATCCGTTGACTGTTGTAGCAGTAATAGCTTCCTGTGGCAGATTATTCCATTCAGTCATAATGCATTGACTAAAGCAATACTTCCTAATGCCTAGTCGACAGTGATGTTTCTGAAATTTTAGCTCGTGACCTCTGGTACTACTAACTTCTGACAAATTGAAAAAGACAGACTGATCGACATTTTCTAGTCCCTTAACAATTTTAAGTCAGCTCTAAGTCTATGCATTTCTAGTGAAATTAGACCAGTTCGCTCAAGCCTATCATTGTAACTAAGAGTAGATAGTTCTGAAATCATCTTAGTAGCCCAACATTGAACTTTCTCAATATTATCAATATCCTTCCGAAGATAAGGGCGCCATGCTTGACAACAGTACTCAAGATGTGGTCTGACTAGTGACTTATAAAGTCTAAGTATATTACTACTACTTTTACAGTCATAGGTAATAAATCCCCCCCCCCCCCTTCTTTGAGTTTCTGGCAGAATCCCTGTCGTAAGTTGATCTTTAATTTCCAATGTTATTTTCCTCCCCAGTAATTTTAGGGGTGGAAAGTCAGTGGCGGAAATTACCAGGGGCAGAGAGTAGCAGTACCTGTTGTATGCACACGCAACCCACACAACCAACATAGATCAACTTCCCGATTTTAAGTAGCCTAGGCCTAGGCCTTCTACTCTGTGATGGCTCTTTTTAGCCTTTTTGGAGTTATTTCCTTAAGACTACTAGTAGAACGAGCAGATGCATAGTGGCCATGATCCCAAGTGAGTACCGTGGAATCATATTTTGGGGTTTGCAGATAACATTCTTTCCCAAGACTCATGCCTGGTTAGTGTTACTGTACATTTTCAATGAAGACTGGGCAAGGCAACTTGTAAGGGAATAGAAGCTAGTGTCATTCCGTCATCGGTACATTCCGCCACAGGTTTCGCACCTTTCCACCATGGTGGAAAGGTGCGAAACCTATGGCGGAAAGGCACTTTCTAAAAATTTAAGAAAGTACAGGACTTTGTTTTCCTTGCAATTAAGGAATCATTTTGGTTGTTCAGAGCCCCATATAGGCTAGGCTAAGTACACCACAAGTAGCCTAGAGGAAAAGAGACACAGTTCGCAGGATAGATTGAAATTTGAATGGAAGTGTAATGATGCAGGCTTGAGAGAGTGAGAAATAATCTTACAATAAAAAGAATTAAATTGTAAGCTGTGGGGAATAAGTCTACATTATTTCGTTCTGTCAGGTTATCATACATGTCACAGACTTTTATTTAACAGCTGAATTCCCAGAGTATCATTATTTGCTCAGTTCAGGCGAAGATATAATGGAAAATATTCTCGGCTCCTCCTGCCAACCCTCTTTGGATTTTTTTTCTTTTTTCTCTCTCTGGAGACAAACCCAAAGCTGCAGTATATATATGTGTACTTATTTACTTTGCTAGATGAAAAGAAACTGCATTTCCCCAAGATCCCCGTTGTGAGTTCGTACATACCTACATGCTGTAGGCTATTCCATAATTCCAACCAAGGCCTATACTATTCACAAATAATGTGTTCGTTCTGCATAGACTACACATCTTTCTACCATGGTGGAAAGGCACTTTTTCTATGGCAGAATGAACACATTTTCTGAGGTGGAAAGTACATAGCCAAGGCTATGGCGGAATGACATGGCCCCCTTGGGAATGTTGTCCACTCTAACTTATTTTTTCAGTGTTCACTGCAAACTGGTCAGGAAATTCTGTTGTTACTCCCAGCGAGTAACTACGAATGAGTGACCAGCTGTGCGCTGACTAAACTTGCCGAATGTGCGGCATGTGTGCTCGGCGAGGAAATATGAACCTAAAAAGGGACTACTGTACCTAGCTACTGTAAGACCTGCTTATTTCGCACAACCGGTACTATATGTCGTACAGTACATTTGGCACTTCACGCAAACCACTCATCAAACAGATTCTACAACTGGGTTGTTCCGAATTTTCACTACTCTGTTAAGAGCCAAACTTTATTTAAAATAATTTTACATCCATGGTCTAGCTACCTGTCTCATTTGCAAACGGTGGACAACATTAAAGCTTCCAAACAGCCGGTTTCTTGAACAGGTGATGCACGGAAACTGGTTTGTTGATCCCGCCATTTTGGATAGAGGGAGCTAGAACCAAAGAATAAGCTCTAGCCTAGGTCCACTAAACAAACGGCTCTGAAAAGCCTCCGATCGAGCCGTACATCATACAGGTCCGTAGCCAGATAAGGTACTGAAGGGGGGATGGCTCCTGGAAGATGGGGGATTTTAAGGGGGACGGGGTTGGGTGAGATGTATAAAAATGTGTTAAGCCAACTTCAAATCTTCTAGGGGAGGGCGGAGGAGGCCGGCCCCTCCCCCCTGCCCCCTCTTGGTTACGGGCTTGCTTGTATAAATATATATATGGCTTTCATAAGCCTGAACTATAATTTTACCCAAAACTCAGAGGAAAATTACAGTCGAGAAAAGGTATTTGGTGTCGGGGTTTAAAAGGTACCTGACAAAAAAAAAACAAAAAAAAAAAAACATCCAGTTATAAAACCCAACAAAACCAAATAAAAACCCGACACACCAATTGACTAGAATTTTCATTCACTAAGATGTCAAAGGACAATTTTACTTCGATTTTACGTGAAGAAAATAATGCTTGTTATTATTCTCACTTGATCTAGTTGGAAAATAGATACAAAGTTGACATAGGCTCAGTTGGAAAAATATGCTAGACTGAGAAATCAGAAATTCCAACTGGTATTTCAGATTTTCCGACTACCGTCGCTCTGACGAACAAGCGAGTCCTACGGGAGGCCGATGCCGAAGTATATCCTTGAGATATGAGCCTCACCAACTAGAAACCCTAAACAATCAGGCTATTTTGCCTACGACGCTCAGCCAACGTAAGAAGATCAAGATCCTTAAGGATATAGCTCATAGACCCTTCCTCAATGTTTACTGAGAAAACGAAGCACCACGGTGCATTATTTTCTTAATCATTCACGTGGCATTCGCCTACGAATCAACTTGAAGAAGGGCGCGGGTTTCATCATTTTCTATTTAAAAGTCGAGGATTGTATTTTCCCTCAATCATCCCCGTGCTCATCCCGTTGTGCCACTAGCCCATATAACCACTAAGTACCAAGACACTTTAGGAGAAAATTGTTTTTTTCGGGGGGGGGGGAGGAGGGAGGGGCTAGCATGGATCTGTCATAAGTGACTGTGCCAATTTAGCACGGCATTTTTGTCATGCTTTGACCGACAGGCGATTTCTAGAAATTTCCATAGATATCATAAAAAAATGCTCAGGTTAGGGGTACGGAAAAAAAAGATGAAGTTGGTCTCATATTTCCTAGGGAAAATTATGTGGCGAACAGACGTTTGGAGGGGTACCCAGAGTACCCAATAGTTACAGAGGCGTATGTACATGAATTCGCAGGGGGGGGGGTGAGGTATTTTGGGGCCAACTACATTTCTTGGAGACCGACTCCCAATGACATAGTTGTACGGATCCGAATTTTTAAAGACTTTTTCTTTCTTTTTTAGGCTTTTTCGAACTTCAAATGTTGTTCATGTCTGGTTTTCTGTTACAAAGGCATACTGAACTGGATTTGAGACCGACTTTTTGGCGCTCAGGGACCGACTTTTGATTTTTACTGGGGGTGTCACACTCCACACCTCCGTATTTGCGTCCCTGAATATAGTTGCATGGCCCATTCAGACCAACGGTTGGCGGTAGGGGTGCATACATGGAGCATGGGCTTTTCGGTAAATTTTCAGAAATCGAGTTAAGGAATAATGATCCGGAGGATTCATCTGTAGGTGCAACTGAACGGCTTCCCAGAAAGGGAACCTCCCAAACTTGGTGTTGCTTGTGTATGTAGGCATGTGTGGGTGCCGCTCCACCATTGCTTTCCGTCGTGGAATATGGGCCCTCTTGTACTAACAGTAAAGTTTCTTCCACCATGTAAATCGCCATTGCTTGCAGGAACATCATTCTGTATGGGAGGGGGGGGGGTATTTTAGTGGTCATACGGTAACTTAGGCCTACTACATGTAGGATGGGATAAAGCCTTTCAGATTTAAAGTCAGGCATTCACCAAGAAGTTTGCCGGGGACAACCAGATTCATGATTGCGAACGGCGCCGGCAAGGGGGGCACGTGCTCTCAATCGATTTCCCAAATTTCTCCGAAAATTTTAAAATGAGCCACAAAGGCATTTCAGCTAAAGATTTCTGTAGGGGGTGGGTTAGGGGTGTTTCTGACTGAATGATGAATCTGTTTTAATCACTTTTTTATCACATGTCGTTATCAAACTCAAAATTCTTGCAATTCTCCTCAAAGTAAATTTTCGCGCGCTTTCAGTCTCACCGCCATGGCTGTGTTTACTGTATCAGTACCTTCTCAAACATATTCGCATTTATTCAATGGTGGGAGTTCTACATGAATTTTCTTGCGCATAGAAGTCATTATGGAGGAGCACAGCATTGCAAGGATGCAAAGTAGTGGAATTCAAGGGAACACCTATTTTATGAAAATCGAAAGCTTATACGAATCACTAGGCAGACATCTCGCCCTCTAATTGGTGGATGCATGTTTGTTAGGAATCTAAAGTGTCTCTTTACAAAATCTGCACGCAACGTTTGTTATGAAATTGATTTTCAATGCAAAATTTCGGCTCGCTTCTCCCGCATTTGTCACTGTATACATGTCATATCTCATAACAATCACTGGGGAAAACGTACATTAATATTTTGACCAAAACATTTTTCCGAAAAATGTACATCTCCAACCGCAGCACGGACCCCTAATCAATAGGGAATCGTAGAGTAACCCAATATAATGAGTAGCTTATACGGAATAACATTTGTATCATGTTTGAAATACACACTTTTTATAACGAGCGCCATGCCACGGCCAAAATTTCACTAAATAATGATAATTTCTTAGCATATAATTAATTAACAGATTTTACAAAGATACCATATTTTTACCTAAACTCACCTTACCAAAACAAGAGTTTTTCAAGGGGAGGGATTGTTACCCTTCCACTCAGACTTTCCTTTGCAGCAGGCCCGTAGCCAAGAGGGGGGGGGGGCATTTGGGGGCCAGGCTCCCTGCTCCTTGGCTTGGCCTCCTCTGCTCGGCGGGCATAGCCAGGCCCCTGTGCAACAGCATACTTTCAAATTTTGATATCTTCCTCAACACATAAAGTGACAAAAGTTTGATAATGATTGTTTCATAGGCTCAATAATGTGGTTTGTGGGTCACAAGTAAAGCCGGTATGTGAAAATTAAGCTTATGGTATGATCGCTCTAAGAAATTATGGAACCTGCAGAAAATCAGAAATTTGAACTACTGAATTACTCCCCCAAACTCAGATAATGTCAGTAGTAGCTCTCTAAGTCTATATCCTAGCTCTTTGTATGTTTCAATGACTTGTTGAGATATTCTGTGAAAATTTATGCTTCTCCATTAAACCAAAACTTATCCATAGGCATAAGGGGCGGTCGGGCTGCAGCCCCGACCAAAAATTTCTGTGAAATTCTGGCAATATGCTGAAAATTTTTCGGGCACCTACTGAAAGAAAAATAAATTGCAATGATGTAGCTAAAGAAAATCAATAGTTTAAAAAACGCTTCCTGGGTAATTAAAATGAAGTTCTGATTTGAATTGCACCAGTACCTATAGATTCGATAATTCACCGTTGTGTTTTCCAATATTTAACTTATATTATTATTATTATTATTATCAGCGGCATATTTAAGCCCATTGGGCCATGCCCCCCGCCTCACTGATGCCAATATTTTTTTTAATACCCCAAATACATAAATATTTTAACACAATTTTTACTTCAAAGGTAGCAAATGTGGCACCAGATGGCATGTAAGGACACCTAATTTTTCAAAAATTTTTAAAGTGCTCTCCCCCAGTCACACAGAATACCTCCATGAGAGAAATCCTACCTACACCACTGATTTTATCATCATCATTGTAAGGACTTTTCCAGAATTTATAACCAATGTGGAAGGGTAATAACACTGAAAGTGATTGAATGTAATTACTATGCGATCATTGCGATGTAATGAATGAAGCATGTCTATATGATATGTCCACTAACAATGCTGAACGCGCGCGCAGCCCGCGAAAACTTTTGGCAACGTTTTTCGGGCAATTCTTTACAGCCCCCATCAAATTGAGCTCCCACATCCATGAACTTATCACCCCTGAGCTTGGTTTGGCCCCCCTCCGGGCTGTCCAAGTCTGGTTACGAGTCAACCAAAAGTAGCAATTCACTTCATTGTGAAATTTTTCCGATTGGCTTATATGATCAGTTTGGTAATTTGTCGAAGATAGCACCATTTTGTATTTAAGCCATCTTAAATGAACAAAAATTCCTCAAAGGGGAGGGGACATCTCTTATACCCCTCCCCAGGACATCACCTGTACAAGGTGACAAAAAAAGGAAAGATTCGCTCAGGGTGTGAACTACCACCGATGCGAATATGCACAATTTACACCGACTTTCTGGGTTTGTGTGGGTGGGCTCAAGGCATCATCTCCTGTGGCGCCTCCCTAATCACCAACCTCTGGCGGCGCCACTAGCTAACTGCATGTTTTTGATTTATGCATATACGTAAATGAACCTCTCTGAATGGTCAATTATTTTTACAGACTACACAAGTTGGTGCACTCAGCAGAATATGACCTTGAGCAATAAACCTGCACACCTTTGCTTGTGAGATGCTGAAGACAATCACTTTTGAAAATGGAGGAACGTAAGTGAAGATTTAATTCAGATGGGAGCAGAGTGATTTAGAGCCTCCTTAGATGGGAGAATTCAAAATGTCTGGTTAAAGGACGTTTAGCCTTTTACAAGGAACTGTAGAATTACAGTATTGTGTTGTATGGTTAACTAAGTGAAGGTTGACTGGAAGAGTCGAGATTCAAGAAGCAAAGAGGCATAAGAATAAGTTGATTTTGTTCAACGGATTGACAGGTTAGGAACGACTGAAGCACAGCCGAATGAAACAGCTGGTTGAAGGGACCGGCATTAGTATAGTAAATTACTTTCCTTTTGTGTACAATAACATTAATCGGTGCTGTATAGCTGAGTGGATAAAGGTGGTGGCATTTGAAGCAATAAAGCCTGGCAACGGAAAGTTCAGGGTTCGATTTCCGGCCGGGTAAAAGTAAGGTGGGATTTTTCATCCAAGAGCAGTCTACGGTTTTCTCATCTAAACTGGCTTTTCAAAAGAAATCAAATTTGATCTAAATTGTTGTGTTTGTTAGGTATCCGACGTGAAATTGTAATTCATAACCCTTATAGGCCTCTCCCACATTTGTCGGTGGTCGATTAGCGTCGTAAAACAACTGCCTTTCAAGGTCTGAATTATTTATTCCTTGCCGAAGGCAGACAAGGAATCTATGCGAATGGTGATGTCGTGTGTGTGTACGAGTGTGTGTGTATGTGACGCTTAGCTTGTAAACACGGTATCTCAAGATAGCAATGACCGACACTTTTCATATTTGGTATTCAGATTTGCCATGTTGAGAGGAAGAGCCCTATTGTTTTTGGTGGAGGTCACCAGAGGTAAGAAAACCAAAAACCTTGTAAACATGATATCTCAAGATAGCAATGCGCTTTTAATATTTGGTATATAGATTTGTCACGTTGAAAGAAAGAACCCTGTTGTTTTTGGTGGAGGTCAAAGGTCATTTGAGGTCACCGGAGGATAAACTGCGAAAACCTTGTTGATGGTTTGTAAACACAATATCTCAAGAGAGCAATAAAGGATCTTTTCATATTTGGTATATAGATTTGCCATGTTGAGTGGTCACAAGTTCTAGGCCTTTAGACCATAAATTCGTAACTCGGCGTCTGCTAGAACTAAGTGTAAGTGTAACTGTAAATCAAATACCAGTCGCTCACACTTCCGGCCCTAACTGCACGGTTCGGACCTACCACTACCCACTAAAAGTTGGTCTCTTTATTTGTGTATACCCCTCCCTCCTTAAAAAAGTATGAGGGTTGAGAGATCTTTTCAAAAACCGTGGAAAACAAATTATCACAATTTTCATCTTTCAATTTGACATAACATTAACCATACAAAAGCAGACAGAGTTCTCATTCATAAACAACATCTTCAGTTGATAATAGATTGTCTTCTTTGTAGAGTGTACCAACTTTGTTCTAAGGCTACCAGATGTGTCAAAGATACACTCTCCCTGGGAGGGGCTAAGGGAGAGCGGTCTTGTCGAAAGCCGGACTCATCCACATTGCAGGAAGAGGGCAAAAAGGAAATAATGATCAAATTACAAGACGAGTTGGCCATGCCTAACTTATTTGTGGGGCCCTGCCATACAGTTAGTATACCTCATATATACCCTCGATTGAGGAACACACATTAGCTCACAAATATGAAGTGGTCACTTTAGTCTTGTAGAAGTACCGTGAGGATCTGTGGTTGTATAAAAAGTCGTTTTCAACACACCTGACTCACTGGTGTGAACAATGTCCCTTGAACCTCCCAACTGTTCCTTTTTTTCTACGGCACTTCCTTCTTACAGGCTCTCTTATCTAGCAGAAACAATTATTCTTTGTAGGTTTACTTCTAGCCCCTCCTCCAATTTAATCAAACCTCCTACTTAGCACACCTCTAACACAGAGCTACAGTAGCCTGCACTGAGTTTAAATTGATCCATGCAATACTGTCAAACACAGAGTGTGTGAGCTAAACTGGGAACAAAAACTGTACAATTCATTAATGACCAACCAGAGTGAAACTGTGTTTGAATGAATGTCAATCAAAGTGCAGTTATCAACTATTTAGAACTCTAGGGCCATTTCTAAATATATTTGCTAGCAACTCCCTGGTTTGGGGATGCCATATTTAAGTAAGGTAAGAGTGAATAAGTTCAAGAAGATAAATATTCATTGTGTTGATAATTTTATTTGAAATTTAGCCCAATAATATTCCTTTTCTGGAAAGATTACAAAGCTGAAACTCATTTTATTGGCAAAAGATTCCTTTTGCTTTTATCAACAAAAATACATGACAAGTAAAATGAATGATTTGCTTTGAATTAAATAAGAAAATCTAAATTGCACAAGTTACAAAGTAAAAACAGATTTCTTTCCCTTCCAAAATGAAACATGCCCCAGAATAAAGCCATTTC
>WURT03134324.1:0-11407 GCA_009936505.3 Holothuria glaberrima | reverse complement strand
TTTATTTATTTATTTATTTATTTATTTATTTATTTATTTATTTATTTATTTATTTATTTATTTATTTATTTATTATTATTTTGGGGGGCTTGGCCCTCTATAGATATAAAATAGTGCTATCCTTGGTAAAGCTTTGAAATGTTATTTAATAAAAATTTTTCTAATTAACTGACAAGGCCGATGCTTGCTGCTCCCTCTTAGTATGCAGGTGGGGAAGTCACCGGCGATAGAAGCCTAGCCGTAGCTTATGCCTTGCAAGAAAATGGACAAAATGTCTCGCAGATTGGGGGATAGCACGTTGAAAACCTTGTAATTTGTGTCTAAACATTCTCTATTTTTAGATTTCGTGCTTTAAAACAAATTTAGATTGCAAGAAGAAAGGGTAGATTTGAGTACAACTAAAAGTTACAAGCTCATTGAGTTAAGCTTATATAATTAAAGGTAATCATGGGCTATTTGAAGAGGCATACTGTGACAAAGTATGAGAAATAACACTAAAATCTTAAGCCTGAGTAAGTGCAGGGAGGGATTAACACCTCATTGGTACATGCAAGTGTATCCAAGCTGTATATCTTGTAATATAACGACGCATCTTCGGCGAGGGTCAGGGGGGCCAGGGAAAATTGAGGACAAAGGGATCCTTTCATGCAATTTGGAGGGTTTTCGTAGCCTTCACACCATAATCAGCACAGTGAAATTGTCATCATCTCAGTATTTTCCTCAAATAGGCCAAAATTCATCTACCTTTGGAAATCTTGGGGTATGTGTGTGTGTGTGGGGGGGGGGGCAACTGCCCTGAAAGAAATTAGTTGGACATGAATTGCTGAGAAAAAATTATCAAACAGAAGTAAAATAATGACGGCGAAAAACGAAAATGAAAAAAGAGGAAAAAGAAGACAGAGGAGAAATAGGAAAAAGGAGAAAAAAGATATTGTTGCGTACCCACGGACTGGGGTTTATGGTCATAACCCCAGTTACGGTAGAGAGTTAAAATAAAAAAAAGGTAAAGAAAAGCTAGGGAGACGAAAGAACGAATGAGCAGATTTTTATATAATGGACTACTTTTGCAATGTAAAATGAAATATAACACATACTCAAATTTCTTGCATAATTTTATGTTTTCGTTGAGCTTCACAAACATTACTTTTATACAATATATCGTTACAACTTCCTGGAGGACAGCTAAATAAAAAATTGTTTCAAACTTCCATTCAAGCATTTCATCATCTATCCTCCTCACCAAGATTCTCTTGCATCGTCAAGTAGCTCTGTCATTAGTCTGCATGGGTTGTCTGGTTGTGCTGTCATAAAAAATGGGTTAAATGTGATCAGTTTGACCTGCTTATTTTGTATATATTGTCATTTGAAGATATTTGAATGTTTAATTCTAATTTCAATAAGTTTGAAAATACTAAGGTGCTCCAGGAGACGTCTCCGCCGGCCCTTCTGAGTTCTGCCTCCACCCCAACCCCCACCCCAACCCACATTATGAAACGTGGAGAGGCTCCACCAAAACCCCCCGGCCCAACCCACAATATGAAACGTGGAGAGGAGCCTCAACACTTAATTTGGGAACCGTGAAATCGGGGCTAACATCCCCGTCACGACTACGCTGGATTTTAGTTTTACTTCGACTTATTCAAATCTAGTATATACCTTATGCATATGACGTCACAGAGCAGAAAGTGCCCCCCTCCCGTTTGTAGGCAAGCATGTATCATTGCAAGTTACACCAACAAATCCAGAGGCCTGATTTGTGTATATATACCTGTCGATATGGAGGCAAGTTTACCACACGCAGGTGCGAAGTCTGCGATGTGCGTGCAGTGTGCTCCTTTGGTTTGCCTCCAAAATGACGTCACGCGACGTCAATGCATAGGTCAATAAATATTGAAACATTTACAAAAAGGGTACCACCTTCCATTCTGTAGAAGCCCAGATCGTCTATTTTACTGAAGACAATTGAATGGGGTACCGTTTTCAAGATCAAAATTTTACCAAATTCATTTACTTAGAAACTTCTTCAAAGAGGTTACTGTGAAAGATATTGAAATTGACTCGACTTCCGCCATTTCAAGTGAAATACTGAATATTCATTTCATCAATATGGCAGAGACAGAATGAAACTTATCATTATTTATCACAACAGTCAGTCTCACTATTAAACTCCGGCAATAAATGTTCTACCAATATATTAGACTTACAAATGTTGTCTCAGTTTAAAATTCAATGTTTGAGTGAATGAAATAAATTATTCATGTACCACAAAACATTGAATTTCTTTCCGCGGGAACCACATTTCTTGAAATTAATATTTACAAGCCTACCTTGTTATCATTCTATGTCTGTAAATACCGGTAATGTTTTTGAAGGTATGAATATTTCTGTATATCAGCACATATGCAGCAATGTTTCGGCTGAAGTTTCATAACTAAGAACCGTACTGCATACGGGAAATGTTTATAGTACGTTATTTCTCTCGAGTATTTACCCTATATCAGGGTACCAAACAGGTGAAACAGATTCAATTCTCCGGGTGAGCAGAATCTCCGACCGGATAAACCCTGAGTAGATCATCGAGTCGGAGATTCTACTCACCCGGAGAATTGAATCTGTTACAGGTATATCAGGTTCGACCTGTCGACCGCGGGGAAAATCTCAATCGACCGCGAGAAGCCTAGGCAATTTTGCCACGTATAAACATATAATGTCTGTATTTCTCTTTTTTCCCATTGAAGTTTTAACTTTTCAATCTACAAAAAAAAAAGAAAAGAAAAAACCTCAACGAAAGGAATGTTTCTATAGATGCAAGGCACTATGTGGTGGCATCTCCAGGAGTCATTTTGGCAAAAAATTATTTTGTGAGGCTACGCGCCACTGAGAGAGACATGCTGCTTAGATAGTATATACGCCCTGTATTCTCAATTGATCATAACAATCAACCTTCCAAAATATTTACACACCTCAAGTTAAAAGCCAATAAATCTTTCGCATTAAAACACGAACGATGATTTCGAGCCTTTCCTACAAAATGTGCTAGGTTCACCGACTGAGTGTAAAGTCAGATAGTGGCACCGCCTACCCTTCGAGTTCTCACACATGAGCTTTCGGCCTACTGGCAACTGCAAAATTAGATCATCGTTCTGAAAAAATTGAACACCTGTGTACTACATTTAGTGTGTATCATGGAGTAAATCTAGGTTGAAGGGAGAAAGCAGTCGCCCTAATTTTATTTTCAAAAATCTGCTAAACCTTATAGATTTCGGCTTATTTCGCTCATAAGTAGTTTTCATTATGTCTCATTATAAATACATTGAATATTGAATGTAAACCAATGAGCAATTCTGCATCAGTGTAGCAAATTACTAACAAAAATATTGTCACATGACTGAAAGGAGCCGTTCCTGAGTTAGGATGAGGGGGTACACTAATTCAAACTAGGGGACTGCATTTTCCCTTTAAAGTCATACTGCTCCTACCCTGCGTAACGGTATACCACAATTGGCTTTATACTTAACCAAAGTGCCACACTTATTTATGGATAAGCTCGCTGGGCCAGCTATGCAGGTTATACTTCCCTCCTGTCCATCATAGGCGTACGAGCCAAGGGCTGGGGTTGCAGCCTTCTCCCTTAAGAATGGAAAACCTATTTCTCCGGCAGATTTTTGTAAACATCGGTCAACCGTGACTTTCTCGTTCAGTAGTTGGCCTAAACGGCTCACACCCCGCCCAAGAGAAAAAACTGTACGCCTATGATGCCCATCAGTGAATGCACTATTCATTTATCTTCGTTGTGCGGCCCACCCTCCTAACCTACTCCAATAGTGCCTTTATATGGACTTCATTATTTACTGTTAGTTTTTAATATTTATGATAAAAAAGGTAGTGATTATTACACCTTCCCTTGTCACCAACACATTTTATAGAAATAAACACGTTCTTTGCACTATTTGCTATTCGAAGTTTGTATCTTTGCCAGCATTTAAAGGTTTGTAGACATGCTTGCCTATTTGGTGTAAAAAACATTAAAAATGATGAAAATGGCCGCAATTCCCATTAAATCCATCAAATATTGACCATTTTACAAGACAATTACTGCTTTTTACCTACGTCATGAATAAACATGAGCTACTTATGCAAATTTTGTGACGTACCGAGAGGGACCGGTCAACTGGGTGTAATGTTATCCTTTGTTAGTTTAACCTTCCTTTCAAGGACAGCTGTAAGTTTGGGATGCCCCAAGGGGTTAATTTTGGAAGTAGCTATTTAGTTCTTTAAAACTATCCACATTAAACACCAAATTAGAAACCAGCTATGAAGTAATTAACGGATAATTTATAAAGGAATAACAAAAGAAATACAGACGCTGTGCAACACTCCACATCATATTTTGCATAGCTAATGAACAATTCCCACAAATGGTCAAACTTTGAAGAGAAATATCTTGAGAATTCAAATAATTCCAATGGGTTTTTGATCAGGGGATCTTAATCTAGCTTTATTGATTGGAACAACTGAATTTATTACATGTCCACAGAGCTTTAAAGGAGCATGGGGACATTTATCATCGGTTCATAGGCGTAGAAAAAGGGGGGCAGAGGGGGCGACCGCCCCTCCACTCTCGATGGTGGGGGCGAAATTCGCCCCCACTTTTGATGACACGCTGCCAAAATATGGCACTGAATACGATGAAATTACTTCAAAGTTTGTCAAACATTGCACCATTTTAAAGCCTTGTTTCGCCCCCCACTTTTGATGACACGCTGCCAAAATATGGCATTGAATACGATGAAATTACTTCAAAGTGTGTCAAACATTGCACCATTTTGCATCTAGGGCACTTTATATAGTCAAAAAATTTCCAAAGGGACAAAACTACTTTAAAGTTTGTCAAAACTTGTATCATTTTGCATCTAGGGCACCCACTTTCAAACAGCTTCCTATGCTTATGCGGTTGCCATACCCTACCCCTGCTCAAAAAGAACAACCAAATCTATTACAAGGATATCCAATAGTACCAACGTTTCACTACACATCATCACGAACCGAGATTTTCAGAGATGACATTGAAGAATGTATAGGACAAGCCGCCAACAATATTTACTGAGACAGATCCTGTTCACATGTTATTTCACAGGTGTGTATTAATAATATAATAATCATATCTCGCATGAAAGCAATCGCATGCTATACAAACAATGTGTTCACCCACTCATCATTGAAGAAATCGAGAATTAACACCAGGGTTCGTTTACCTAGAGCAGCCTACACAGCGGCATGTAGTCATCGGTTCTAACAATGATTGACCAGGGTGTTGCCTAGTTTATTGAAGTCTCGAATAAATCACACTGCCTACGAGATGGCGTTTGTTTTTTCTGCGTGGTAGAATGGTGAAATTGGGCCCATGTAATTTGCCACTTGGTAAAAGGTTGCGGTTAACAGGCGGAAGAAGACCTCACAGCTTCTCATCGCCATGCAAGTATAGCTAGTGTAAAGTTTATTTTGGTTCTCCTCCTTGTGATTTTAGGGGAATTTATTGACTGTATAGGAGAAGAAAATCATACCCCTCCCCCCTCTTAACGGGATGGTTAGAACTAACCGAGAAAGGTCCAAGTAAATGGTAAGCATAACGACAAAGGCATACGCGACGTCTTCGTTGGGCCTCATGTCTGGCCTGCTTGTGAAGCACCGTACTGTACCAAAACGTATGAAGCGAGGTGTTAGAACACGGGGCGAGGTGGGTAAACTACCCCAACACGTTTTGAAACTTCGAGTTAAAGGGATATGGATAGAGCTCAGTGTTCCACCAGAGAGTTGCAACACAGTGAGGCCATGTTCATGACCAGCTACCGTAATCAAGTCTATATCAGCGCTGTCGAAAGCGATTCCAGTCACTTTGATTATTACGTAATCTTTGTCCATGTTTACACCTGACTACACACCTTATGCACAATAGCATGTGTACACACTTGGAAACAAACTTTCGATTTAAATGATCTCTTTCACTTTGTTCGTCGTGAATGATTTGTTTTTATTTTATTAATCTGTAGTTTGACACCGTTTGAAAGTCTAGTTAAACTTCATAGTCTAGCATATACTTAATGTGAAAGTACTATAAGCAAGATTAAGTTCAAAGCATGACCGTTCGTCTATAAATAGACTTTCGGTTTTGCGCACATGAGCATTCGCTCACCTCGTAGTTAAGTAAATGACCGCACTAAATGTCACTCCAAGTTATTTTAACCTTTGTGCGAATATTTAAATTTGGATTTTTGTTAACAGGTGTTGATGATGTATGCATGATTAGCTTAACATGTTGTAGATCTTCATTACAAAATGTAATGAAGCCATTAGAGTTTATGATATAGTTAATTGTTTCCTTGATTGCGGTCTATCGTTGATTACATGTACTGTCCAGTTCTAAGAACACGTGGGTAGTGGGGGACGGGTGGAGAGGGGAATGTTGAAAATTTTACACATAATACTGGCTCTTCATATGCCATTGCCCGGATATAAATCCGCCCATCAATATAGTGCAAATAACTTAATATTGTTTAAGATTAGGACAATTCTGTGCAGGGTCTCTTTAACTAAAAGAAGTCATTTCAAAGGGCCAGGTAACATGTAAAATGTCAAATCAACCTTTTTTTGGCTGCTGTGGTGTAAAAACTGAAACAGTGGAAGAAGTAAAAATTTTCATCAAAATTTTACGTGATAATTTAACTTTCACTCATCAATAAAATTTGTGACATGCCGGCCCTACGGAGGGTTCATGAAATATTTCATATATGTAACCATATGTTTATGCATTCATTTCTAGGACAGTTGCAGTGTGGATTTGCCCTTGAGGGTTTTTTTAATCTTCTACTCTTGAACTAGTGATAAGTAAATATCGGTTTTCAAGTTTTTTTGTTTTTTTTTTGTATATCCCTATTCTTCCAGAAACAACCAGTGAGCCACAACTGGAAAAAAAGGCCGTAGCCGGCCCGAGTTAACCAATTGTTTACAACTGAGCCGTAAAACCTAATCTAACTCCAGAAACAACCATTGGGTCAATGGATCATGAAACACACTTTATTGTGAGGGCCGAGGGGATCGGGGGGGGGGTCAATGTAAACCAGTGCGCAGGTGCGAAGTGATGGTAATGAGGGATTGGAGCAAATGGCCCAGCCAGTCGGAGCTGGAGTGAGTCAACAGTGAATACTGATGGTCCTGTGTATGAAGTGGGCAAAATATATAAAAAATCACAAACTACGCTAAAGACTTGTCTCGTTGTCCCCACTCTTACTCCTACGCCCGTTACAAGGGTCGTGTCAAGGAGTGGGCATGCAATAAGCCACCTTTCTTATACCTCTTACGCCCACGCTCCTCGGTCTTTCCCCCAAACATTTATCAATTATGCATGCTGACATGCAATGGGCCCGCACTGATTTCTCTTTTCCCCACATCTTTCATACTGTTCAAAATCCTTGTGTCGCAACTTTCCCATTCCTCACTCAACGCTCATTGATTATAGGAAGACCTTGGTTCCACAATGTCTGTTGTTATTGAAACATGGGGATTGCACCTAGTTTCACTCATTTCGATTTAGGTAAATTCCGAATATAATTTCATTTCATTTGTGACTGATTTTACAGAAATAAAAAACAGGAAGAGATAACGTGAAAAAAGTGTCAATCTTACTATCTTTCTATCAGGTTGAAATGGAATAAGTAACTATGTTCACACTGTGGTTATAGAGTTAAATGCTTTAATGCGAGATAACTTCATGAAAAATTCTTCACAATTCTGTTCTCACTCATGGATTTTGGAAGCTAAGGATTGATGAAGGAATCAATTGAGGGATTCAAGATCGTGATAATCTCCAACCATTCTATCAGGGTGTCGCCTAGCAGATAGTGGGCGGGGATATGTCCCTCATTGGGGAAGGCAACCTTCTCTTCGAAGAAATTTTCTTTTTTTAATCTCGTCGGGGAGCCTAGTGGTTAGCTCTTCAATAATACCCCCAATTTTCAAATTTTCCCCATTCAAAACCCCAAACTTTCAAATCTCCACTAAAATCCAGAAGCTATCAATATTTTTTCGGTAAGATCCCAAACAGGCAAATTTTAAATGTTTTTAATTCAATCTAAATTTTTGCGAAGGAGAGCGACAAGTCAAAGAATGCAGAGTTGACGTCAGGATTTGCCCGTTGCCATTGCCGGAGCTTTGTGTAGTTGCTCCCTCCCTCTTCGAAAAAAATTCGACACATTTTGGTCACATGTCGGCACACTCTAATAGATCCGCACATTTGCAAGTTATGGTAGGCTACCTGCGAGAATATATAACTGTTTGCACCTTGACTCATATGTCCCTACTCACGAACTGTGTAACGTTAGTACTGATGCTAACGGGTTACGTAAGATGTGTTACTCGTACTCATCAAAGGTATTTTTCTTGTTCTAATATACTCAGGATTAGAATAACACTCTTATTTGTACCCACAACATTGTAATCACACTAGAAACCTGCCTGTAACTCACATGGTATTTCATTGGCTAGCATGACTATCACCATCTTAAATTTCAGGCACTTACCCGGATCGCAAAAGATTTCTACATTCACGGAAGCTGTTCATGAGTTATAAATAGTTTCAATTGTTCAAACCTTAAACAAGTGTATGGAAATACTGAAAAGTCGTTAAAATAAATAATATACGGTATCAAAACAGACACATGATATTAATAATGGCAATATTTTCTAGAGAGTGAAAATAGAGTGAATTACCGTAATGAGTTACGTCATTTCGTCCCTGTAGTGAAAGTAGTTTTACAAATTAAACAACTCTTAACCAATTCTTTCACTTAACAACAAGTATATAGTTCGAATAATTCTTCCAATAACTAGTTTCTTCCTTATACGCTGAAATAATTTTAGCTACATTTTAATAGTACTGCCCTTGCTTCAGTCGCTCACCCGGGGTTGTGGGCCCTTAGGACTCGACCCCTCCTCTCCTCCAGGTTGCCTGTCATACTTCGAGACTCCAGTTACACTATAGACCCCTCCAGGATTAGAACACTGTCCCTGTGGTATTTTTACGGTATTGGAAGGAAAAGAAACTCGTTGTTTCACTACAGTGTTTCGGAGTGAAGCTAGGAAGTCCGTTAGTAGTCCCCCATCTTAAGGTAACCCCCACATGATTGCGGAAACCAAATAGAGCTGTTACGCAGCAACGCTTGCTAAGTGTGCACGCTCCTTTTACTCTTTTAAAAATACCATTTTACATCAAGAAAATTGCAACATTTTACTCAAGAATAGTATTAACAATCACCATATTGTGTTAGAACAAGAACGCAATCTCTCAGAGCAGCAACCACCATTTGTGTGACAACTCGCTCTTGCGATCATGAATCCAGTGCCTCTTTTGCACCCCATGGGTTCTCTTCAAAATGTCGGTGCTCCCCACGCTACCTCCTCCAGGGAACATACTTACATTTAATGAATGTGCTTCGACATCTTGAATGTTATCAAGAGTGATTACAATAGAGCTCTCATAAGCAGACAGACATCAGCTACACAAACAGGTGTCGTACATATGAATCGGTGATGTGCTGCATGCATCCCTAAAATCTACCGTAACGAATCGGATGACGTCACAGTAGAAATCTAACCACTGTCGCGAGAGGCAATTTCCAAAAAGCTTACACGATACGGAGAAATGCGATTTATTTATAGCACAGGAGCTGTGAGTTGATTCATAGAATTTTTCAACGCAAACAAGTTGGTATATAACTTGCTACTATTTAGATGCGAGATAAATGTTAAGAACAGTATCTTAAGATGTCATTGACCTCCTGATGTGATAATGCGGAGGAGTTTTCCTCGATGTTCTTCACTTAACATAGAATTAATGTTTTTCCTAGTACCAGCCGTCTCCAACGGCCTTTTCACACTCTTGTAAGATTGAGAATATTTTTCATGTCACCGGAACCTGATGGGTAAAAAACTACTTATAGGTTTGATAATTTGCCACCCATAATTGGTAGATCCGACCATGATAACTGATCATTTTAAAGGCACTATAGGTAGTCGCCCCAAAATTTGCTTTGAAACTGAAAATCAGCAAACTCTTGCAAATTTCCTCTTATTGCATTACAAGCACCTCAGAAGACGTTTTGAACATAACTATTACAAACAATAGGTAAAGCAAGGAGAAATTCTCCTTGAATTTCACAATTCACTAACAAAGAGATCGTCAGTGATCAAAATAGGCCATTCATGAACTAGAGCAACGGGGCATACTAACTCTGATTTGGGTGACTACATTTTCCCTTTAAAGGCCAAAGGTTGGCAGTCCGATTTACATATCTGAGTATGTTTCGTCAGGTTGTGTTTTTTGTTAATGTATGTTCAAATTGTACAAGTTAACCTCTTTTTACCCTGTGATGTGCAATACTTGTGTTGTCAAACATCACCTATGTTCAAGGTCATTTTATTTTACTTTTATGAACAATATTTTACATAAATAGCGTACGTAAGCATACCTGAAAAGAAATCGAAGTGGACTTAAAAAGCAAATCTCCTACCAGCAGATGTATGTAAATGTATGCATCACAGAAAAATGCCATATTCTAGTGGCGTATTTAGGAGGGGGAATTGAGCATCCTCCCCCTCACCGATGCCGATTTTTTGTTGTACCTAAAATATGTAAATTTTTAACGCAAATTTTACTTTAAAGGTAGCATTTGTAGCAGCAGATTGCATGTCAGGACACCCAATTTTTCAAAAAAAAAAAAAAAATCAAAGGGGGAGGCTTCCCCTAGACCCCTCTTCCGGGCCGGGATCACAGAACATACTGCATCCCCCCGCTCCACTGGTCATATTTAATTAAAAGTAAAACTTATATCAAGAGCAGGTCGACAAAAAACAATAGAAATACAAGCAAGAGAAGAGACAAAATTGGTAAATTCTACAGAAATGGTTTTAAACTTGTTAGGACTTCATACCGTGCCTTATATTTGAAAGATTACAGGTGCTTACATGGAATATCGAGTGCTAGTGTTTTCTCGGCATGGATAGCGTGTGAAAACTGGTCTCTAACATACAAGAGTGGAATTCTACCGATTGTATAACATGTGATGATGATCACTTTCTGATATTGCTCTTGAAATTCACCCTTCGTGGAGCTTTATTTCACCCATTTTAGAGTTTGCACTTACTCAGATCAGAGCGGAATTTCAACCGATTGAACTCGCTGCAAGGGTGTCACTCCTCCCTGAGTAAATACCGCGTGTTTGGTCTAGCGGTTGAGCATCCGCCTCTCACGCGGGAGGCCCGGATTCGATTCCCAAGTCGAGTCATACCAAAGACTTTAAAAATGGAACCTTCTGCCGTTGTGCGTGATGCTCCGCATAAACAATGGAGTAAG
>WURT03134323.1:0-29378 GCA_009936505.3 Holothuria glaberrima | reverse complement strand
ATATATAAATTAAATGGTTTATGAAATTGATGTTTAAACCTGGGCCTGGTACACATGGAAGCACTGAGTTGCACATATGTATGTACTCAGTACTTGCAAGTTGTTGGCCAGCCCACAGAACTAGAATAAGCTGATTCAGTGCCCAAAAACCAGGAGGCACCTAGTTACCCAGATCTCTAAAGGCGATATCCTTTAAAAGTGTGTTAACTGCAGACTCTGAGAGTGAATATAACCTTGCGGAAATGCATTTTCCACATCTCTGTTATCTGTAACTCACAGCTCTGAGAGCGATATCCATTGATCGTGAGAATGTGTACTAACTGGGTGCAGGGAGTGGTGTTTTCGTGTATGCACCGGGCAGTGTACACTGAACAAATAATTCACATACAGGGCACACAGGTCTAATGTTAGTTCCAGCCTGATCAGAAGTTCTAGGACTATTAATTCTTTTAGTGTTCAAAGAACTGGCTACAGTATTTACGTTACAGACCTATGCTATGTTGCAACTGACCTGGCAAGTGGTGCTTATAATCTATACAACCATAGTGCTTGTACTGTACAAGAACAAGCTTTAGTAATAACTATTTGATAGCTCTATCCAGAAAATGTCGTTAAAGCTCTCTTCTCATACTGTGTCTTCCATTCACGAGGTGAGCTCCATGAATTAGATCAGTAAGCATGACTTAATTTTAAACAACTAAAACATACTTTAAAACTGTGAGGGAAGCTCTTTTCCCAAGTAAGGTAGCAAAAAGCAACTGGGTATCTTAACGTAGCAGACAATTTTCTCGCAGAACTGGTACCACATGTACAAAACTTAAGTAAACATATGGACTTGAGTATGTATGTATATATATATATATATATATATATATTATATATATATATAATGAAGGATTCCACGTGTTGGGAACACAGAAATATTAGAATATAAAAGGATATACACCAACTTGACATAACACGGTGCACGCTTGATGCTTTGATTCCCAACTGTATGTATTTATATACACCGAGGTGCAGAACCCTGGTTTCTTCATCAGCTGCTAAAGCGACAATTAGGGGTTTCGAAAATTTCTGCACCTCGATGTGTATAAATACATACAGTTGGGAATCAACGCAAGCATCAAGCGTACACCGCGTTATGTCCAGTTGGTGTATATCCTTTTATATTCTTTTATATATATATATATATATATATAAAACTTAAAACGTTCATTATCAAATATATGAGCAAATATTTTAAAATTGTTTTCCCCGATTTACGAATGGATCTCATCCACCATACTCATTCTACTTTGATGTTACGATACAGAGTATCATGCAAAATTTATGGATAGGCTCCCCTATTCATCTTAAAAATACTTTCTAGACAAATATTAGGATTAATTATTTCAAGCATCCATTTTAATTACAAAGTTGATCAGAAAAATCGAAACTAACCCGTAACTCTGTAGTCAATACAGCCTTCACAATAGCAATGACTTGATGTTACGTCGCACCAGTTGTACGGGGAACAGCACGGATTGGGTCCACTGGGATTGCATTCGGCGACCTCTCCGTTAGGAGCATAGAACTCGCCGCCACACCGATAGTCCGCTCTCCAACGGTCTGCAGCGCTACCTGAACAGGATAAATAAGTTTCACATTAAAACTTTGGTTGAAAGTTAAAGCCTTACACTCGTTACCCCAAAGTATATTTTTAGTGTAGGGGTATCAAATTTCTCAGTTGGTTAATGCTCTTTGATTGACAGCAAAGTTTGAAAATTCAAAAGATGCACAGTAGCTTACAATCCTCACAATGCTGAGAGAGTGCTTGAATTAGACTTTATAGCCTTGTATGCTCACCAGGACATAACCTTGAAGTAATAAAATAGGTTTCTGTCTGCACAAGGAGGAGTTTTATACAGTTATGGGAGGAGCTAAAAGTTGCATAGTTTGGAGAATTGCAACCGTCTGGGATGAGAAGAATTGCCCTTTAATTTATTTCAAGTCCAGCCAAATTGCATAGACGACCGACATTGATTATACAATACTTTCATAATAATTTCATTCAATGTGAGAAGCATCTTTCTAGAAAGTTGTTTCTCTTGGACAATAAATAAAAGTGCTTTGTTTGTTACCATGTGGTTGTTACCAGGATTACCTGCTCTTAACAGGGTCGAAGCCTGAGCGAAAACTCTAGGAGGACGGTTCATGACACCATCTAAGCCAGTGGTTCTCAAACTTTTTGATGGCGAGGGCCAAATGGAGAGACTGGAACTTGGTCGAGGACCGCAGGCGAGGGTCTGACGCTTTGAGAGAGGAAAATAACTGGAAAGAGCGAAATCCATACTTAAGAGGCCCCGAAGCTAGTTGTATTTACGGCAAGCAGAGGAAGAGGTATGGAGTCTTCATAGGAATATCCCTTGAGGTGTTAAGAGGGCAGGTTTCACTTTTGCAGAGTCCAATAGGAGTAATCCCACCTCAGCCTCGCCATGGTTGGGGCTGAGGTCAGAAAAGTTTGATTTCCAGGCGCTTTAGATTGCAGGAAATCACACTCTTCACTACAAATTTGCCTCTTCAATCATGGGTGGCGCCATTTGGCGGCCAAGTTCCCGACGGAGGGGCCGAGTTCCAAAAGGGTAGAAAACGCAGAATTTTGGCGCGCGAAGCGCCCCGAAAAGTTCGGGGCTACTGTTAAAAAATATGAAAAAATGGTTGTCATTATGGGGAAACATCAAAAAATTTGTTTACTGTGGCTGGTCGTCGTCGAGCGGGGCGTTACAATCTTTATTGTACACATCAAGGTTCTCTGACAAAATAGTTTTCCTCGACAAGAGGGGCACTCCCCATGCACCTCTTCCATCTGGCACCACCCGTCTACAATTCTGCGTCTAGCATGCGTGGGTCACCAGTGTGATCATTTTGATGTTTACTATCATGCGTCGGTGTAGGAGAAATTATCTGGCATTCTAAACTGAGTAGGTTGCCGACGAAAACCGCACTCTGAAACGGAAGAACTCAGACCAGTTTTTTTCACAAGTCCTTCCTTAATGACCAGTATGTGAGGAAGCTTTTGATCAGTTATGCTAAAACCCAGTCAGACTGAGAAGTGGTCCCCTGAGTTCGAAGGCCGGAAGTTCCCGAAAGCGAAAAAAGTTTCACATCTTACAGAACTATGCAAAGAGCAAGATCATATATTATGAAACGTCTTAAACACATTGTTTGCAACGAAACTTAAATTGCAGAAATTATGATTTCAGTTACCAATCAACAAACGTTCAACATGACACGTTTTTCGTACAGTCACCTCACTTCGCATTTGAATTTCCGGAAATGACGAATGTGCTACAAGCGTTGTTACTACAAACAGGTATATACAAAAGCTCCGCGATGCACTACTACATGAATAGATGACACCATGTACGTAACATATGATTGTTAACAACAAAGGTACACAAAATTAGTCTTAGCTAGATACGGCTGAACAAACAATATACCTCACAGTCTGTTTCGTGGGCCTAGCAACCCTTCGGAAGAGCAAACTTGAAAGGAGTCAAGTAGTGACTTTGTATTACATAATTTCCTTCTTGGCTACGTTTTGTTCATGTCGAATATGATTTTTCTCAAAACCTAACATCAATTCAGGGGCCGCACCGATAGGGCCTGGGGACCGCATGCAGCCCAAAGGGCCGCGTTTGAGAATCAATGATTTATATGCTTAGGAATCCATTTTGTTCAGTGAATTTTTTTAAATTTGGTAGGGTGTAATTGAGGAGATGTCGCCTAAAAAGGAAGTACACTCTACTCTGAGATTCTTCCTGAACCCAAAATGGTGTTACCTTTTGTAAAGCTTTGAACTGATTACAAGATCTGAAATTTTACTAAATTACTAAATTTTTCTGCTGTGGCATGGCACCCCTACAAGGCTGGTACCCGGTGCGGGTAGTACATAACTGAGGGAGCCACTATTGGTTGGCGCGAAACCGTAGCTTACGGCCCTGCAAGAAAATGTTCGGTCGAAATGATTCGCAGATGGTGAGAAATGGCACATTTTAGACCTTAAAGTTGCATCTGAACATTCTCACTTTTAGATTTCATCCTTTAGAAACACATTTGGATTCCGAGAAGAAAAGTTAGATTTGATTTAAAAGGAACATGCAGTCACCCCAATGTGAATAAGTGTTTCCCGGTATCCTATATTTAATGAATATTTGTTGAAAACCATGTGACAATACGTGTGTTCACTGAATTGTTAAATTTACGTACGGAGGAACTCCTTGGTTTACACTGAATCTGCAATGCTTTTGATCTGACATATCATGACAGCAGAGACTTGAAGCGAAATAAGAGAATACTTGTGAAATAAAGCTGTTTTTTTTTCAAAACAAGTTTGCGGCGACTGCTCATACTCTTTAAATTTAAAGTTACTTTACAAGCTCATTGAGTTTAGAGGAAAATTAAAGGTGATTATCTATAGGCTATTTTATCTCAAGCCAGCGTATATGGTTGTGTATTCAAGCGTTTTGCTTTGTAGGAAGAAAGGGGTTCATTTGTCAGGAACAGAACGCCACAAAAAGAATGTTCATTGCGAGGGTCCGGGGAAAAATGAACCCTTATATGCGATTTTCTAGGCTTTTTGAACATGAAATCATAACTATGACTGTGAAATATTCATTATTTCTTTCTAAAGTACCCCAGCTTTCATTAACGGTTTGAAATTCTCAAGGGCAGTTGTCCCCTGACCCCATGCAGGCTATTCGGCCCTGTTGTAAGTTTATATTTTCTTCATTCGAACTTGAAAGAAATATGCTTAATAGGCATTTCAGTTGGTTCTTACCTCCAAGCATATCAACTCCTTCAAAGAACCAAATTAATTTGTCATTTTCATTGCATCTCAACTGATTATAATTCCACATGTCAAACGTGAATGCACGCTTCAGTATTAATATGTCAAAACTGCGCAAAACGCTTTATGGGAGTTAAAACTTTTGTCCTTTTCCGTTTGCATATGTATAAAAGGTTGGGGCACAATTACCGTTCCCGTTTTCGAAGTGGACAATAAACACCGAAAACCTTATCTGTAGTCATATGTGCCAGTTTTGGAGGTCTCGATGCCAATTTTGGGGCCTTGGCTTCGGCCTTGTACCTCTGGCCTCCGAATTTTAACTGAGACCTTACAAAGTCTCAGTGGGGTCAGTTGTTCAAAGATGCGTAATACTTGTCTATAGAATGGTTTTCCTGTGTTAAATATTTAAGAATGCTTCCCACTTAGTCGTTCGTGATATTTAATCGAAATACAGCAGGGGTTGCAACAGGGGAGGACAGGGCTCTTCGGAGGAAGACAGGGACCACAGCCCACGCCGGGGAGGTCTAGCACTCGGTTGGGGAAGATGTGCATCACTGAGTGGCCAAGTTCTGATATCATTGGAAAAACGCCAGCTTATCATAATTGGATGGCACATCTTTCACTATAGCCTTCTGGCAGACATAATTGTTTTCCAGCTGTCCACAGTTTTCAAAAACACATGGGCTTCTGGGATCGTCACCCTTGGAATCCATCAGGATTCTTAGACAAGACCTGGACCCAACGACGTATGTCAAGCTTTTCAACACGTGAAGTCTTTGATACTATTAGGCCGTTCCAAGAGTTTTGTATAATATCTCAAATAGATGATTGTCCTCTCCCTGACCTCCCCTTAACAAGGGAGGTGATATACGGTTCCCTGCCTTAACCCTTCTACAGACCACGTCGAGGGAATAAGTTTAACTCCAAACACGTTAGTTTGAGAAGCAAAATTAAAGACCTCTGTTACAACTGGGGTATAGGAACAAAATTGTTATTTGGCGATAGTCATTGATAAATTTTTGTCTTTCGCCATAAAAATTGACAGCTACTCCAATATAACCCCCCGACGGTACTGCACGGTCATACAGATATTAGGTATTGATTGGTCAAATGTTGTAGTCGCCATGAACCTACCACATTCGGGATTATTTTTGTAAAATGTTTAAGCCTCCACACCCGCCTCCTTAGGGAATTTACCCGTCGGGCAAATTCTGTCACAACCCGGTCTAGGCTTTAACAAACTGAGTAGGTTAGACCAGGGCTATTGCATTGTACTGTATGGTAGGCTGGACTCGGCCTCGATCTCTGAGGGTGTGGTGTTCCCCCCAAATGAGATGAGAGAAATATAGCGTAACTGTTCAAAAATACACTTAATCGTTCCTCGCAAAGTAAAACCCTGCTTCTTTTTTACCCCTGCGGTCAGTGTCTGGGTACTGTTCTGGTTAAACTGATGAGTGAAAAACCACACCTCAGTAGGAAGCTGCGTTTAGGTCTACAGGTGTGGGGAATTTTTTTTCCTATGAAGGGCAATTATGATGGTCATTGTACCACTAGCAGGCCAACGGCTTCGTAAGTGCCAAAGGAACGTTTTGCACATCGTGTATAGTGAGTATACCTAGGAACTTAGTTTTCTCTTTTTTGAGAAACATTATATATCGTTGGGAAAGGAGTCATAGATTAAGGGGATATCTATGTCAGGAATGATCTTTACTACACTTTTCACGTTAACCTTTTGCAACGGTCGTCTGATTTCGCACACACTTCTTTATTAGCCAATTTATTTCAAACAAATAGGTCTGAATTGGTTTGATGACAGCAACAGTTTAATTTTTCCAATTTGGTCACGACGAAGACTGTCGGATTGCAATCGGGACTGACAGATCGGTAGAGAACAAAAGTTGGCACACACTTTTAACAGACCAGTCTGCCAAGCGTCTTGTCTCCACTGTCTCGGCGAAGTTGGTTCTTAGTCAGTGTGCGCTAGTTAGGGTTAGTTACTCAAATCGTGAAGTTGAAGCGCGGTCGTGTGTGTCGTAAACACTTGAAAGTGGGCACACTTTGTATTGCAATAGTTGAAAAGGTGACTCGCTTTCTGACTGCTTCTGTTGATGCAGTACCTAGAAACAGCAGCTTTACTTTCGCATTACTCTTGCCTCAAACGCTTGTGGTACATGTAAGTTGTTTGTTAAAAGGGGAGCAATCCTCAGACGCAAAGGGGGCTGTGACCTCCGAAAACAAAAAAGTGAGGGACGAAACCATCATTTCGCCAACCCAAGCGATTGATAGTTTTTTAACAAATAATCGAAATGGGGTGGTTTTACATAACAGGTGCTTTTGCAATGTGAAATGAAGTAAATCATTACTAGATACCTTTAAAATGCTATTTTGGCGCCCTACGGGCACATCCTTCATATATACGGTAGTGGTCCAGTTATTAACTTTAAGACGAAGAGGGCGTGACATTGCAATCGTTGCGATTGCTCATCGTAGCTCCCAACTAAAGACCTGCTGCATCATGAAGAAATCGAATGAACATTAGTCATGGTTACCATGACCAGAAGAGCAAACTGCAATTTTTATGAGTTACCTTGACACAGATTTTGTTGGGAATGTAACAATAATTGTCGAGAAAGGTCCCGTATCGACCACTCATCGATCCAAACAGAGACGCCCCTGACCGTAATCGGGCCGGTGGTACCCCAACCTTGAATTAGTAAGTTAGTAATTGTCAGGGCCGGACTAAGCGTGTGGGGGGCCCGGGGCACGCAATTGTGTGGGGGGCCCTATAGTACAGCTCAGGAACACTTGACACAGTACCAAAACACCCAAGGTATATATTACTCTAAATGTGGGGGCCCTAAAATGTGGGGGGCCCGGGGCACGTGCCCCTGTTGCCCCGCCCTTAATCCGCTAGTGGTAATTGTCTAAAGTGGCCGTCCTCAAAACGTCACTGCTTCACGCTATGTCTTTGATTTCATCAAGACAAATCGGTTGAGTAAAGTTCTTACATTGATACATCTATGAACCCAAATTTTCCAAACCTTTCCCACAAATCCAAACTTTCCATCTTTTCTTCACTAAAACCCCAAATTTTCTTCAGTAAGGCCACAATTCTACTTTTTCTTAACAAAAGTCCAAAAGTTTGCATGTGTAATATCTGAATTTAAAAAGTCAAGCGAAAATTATAAGGAACTCTCTTCAACATTACAATTGTTTTAAAGCATAAATATACACTTCAATTTTAAGAAGCAAGTGAATACACAATTTGCTGTTTACACCATCTGTTGGCGTATCTGATAGCTTTAGCCAGTGAGCCACAACTGGAAAAAAGGCCGAACCAATTGGTTGGAAACTGGGCCGTTAAACCTCATCTAACTAACTAACTAACTAACTAACTGATAGCTTTTTGTAAACTTGAAAAAAATTGCAACTATTGTTTGAAAAAGACAATGTTACTTAATTCCAAGAGAAATTTTAATTTATTAGGAAGATGTTGGTTAGAAGTTTGAGCTTTGAAGGATATGCCACCTCAAGGAAAAGACGGTACTGCAGTTCAATTAAGCTGTTATTTCATAATGCAGCTTTGCGTTACCAATCTAACTTATTTCTTGTTATGCTTAACCAAAAATACTAGAATTGTTAAGTCTCATGTTCTCTACAATGTCCTTTTTAAACGAGGAGTTTAAAATAGCAGACGGGATTATTGGCAGTTACATTCAACACTCCGGCAATAAATCGCTTATAAAGACTACCAGCACAGGATGCTTACACAACACTAGAAGGCTGCGTTGTCTCAATGCGTGCAATGGTAATTTTCTCGTAGGCAACGGAACTAAGTAAGCTAGGAAACAAGAAAACAATACTCCCTTATCACAAACTTCCATCTTGGTGGAAAAAAACAAAACTCTACAGAGAAAGTATTTTGGCTTTCGCATGATGACGAAAATTTGGAACAGCGATTTTTAAAACATCAGTCTACAATTTTCGGCAGATTTAACCAACTGACCAAAGCTATAGAAAAAGAAAGCTTTTTTACATTGACAGAAAATTACATCTCGTGACCTGAACTGAGAATTGATTTTTAATCAAGTGTGATTGCAGTGAACTACTTACTCCAAAATAGGATTGCTCAAATTTCAGCCAAATCAGTGCAAAGATGGCGAAATGATGGCCTTTTAAACACAGGACCAAAAGTCACAGACATTCATAGCCATGCGAGACAGCAACCATAACTCATGACAGCTGACATGGCTGAAATGATCAATTTTAATTCAGGACTCTCTTTCTTAATAATTTGAATGCATTGCAAGACGTCTTAAAGTGATGGTAAATAAATGTGGTTAAATCCCTGTCTAGCAGACAGGTATACATGACATTTACAAGGCTACATACCTCTAGTCGTCCTGAGTGTCTTGTTTGGTCGAATTAGAGGTGGAGCCCTTTTCAGTCTAAATAAAAAGAATAAAGAGTAATCTTTACAGCATTATGATCGTATAAGAAACATCACCTTCTGAATGGGATATATAGGTTACAGTGTTAAATTCTCCAGACAAAAGGCGCACTCATGGCCATTTAAGTTTCTTGTGTAAAAAGTATCGTTTGTATTTACAGTAGTCCCATGATATCGTTACTACATGCCAAGATGATCCCACAGAACTAACGGTCATAAAAGTTGGCAATGAATAGGGAAAGTCTGGCCACGAATAGGGAGGATATGCCCTTCACTGCCACTTAATTTTATGGCCTTCCCAAGGTTGACTGGTACTGGGTATATTATGACACAGGGGTTTCTTCAAAAGAATACATTTGTCAATAATATTATTGAAAAAATCGGATTCTATGGAAAATTTACACCTTCCTCGATCTAATTTTTGTCAAATTCAACCTCCCAGAACGTCATAAATGATAGAAGAAAAGTAAGCAATAAATCACAATAACTTAACACTTGTTCGACAGCTATTAAACTTACTCCGTGCCGTCAAAAGAGTTGGCACCACAGAATTCTGTGGTTGGCAATCACTTGGTTAATAAAATGGAATATTTGTAAAAAGATCTGCTATGTCAATAAAATTCAACTGGGGGAGTAGGTGCAGCTAGGGAACATCTCATTTATGAGGTTTGCTTTATGACTAGATAGATTTTAGGCTGATAGGTATTTTATTGGTTTGTACGACTGTGTCTTCTGTGGGAGCAACTTCTCATGTACAGATAAAAACAAAGCATAAGTTCATGGGGGTCACGGAGGGTCCACATTTTGAAATCACGGATTTGGAACGTCCGGGGCAGGATGATGTGGGAGAAGAATATGCAAATCATTTCATTTGATGAATTTATGTTTCAGGTTAGTAATGACACTGCTAAAAATTAGTTCAAAAACTTACATCAATTTTCTGTATTCTTTTCGAATTTCTTTACTGTTTGTTCTCTAATTCTACAACATTCTGCTGAAAGTTTTAACTGTGTGCAACTCTCCGTCTTTTTGCCTCCAAGACCGGTAAGCAAACATCCCATAGGTAATATAAACACAAGTATCTTGTAGATCTGAGTTTTTAATGCGACTGTGGACGAATTTGCAACTCTTCGTGAGGTGAGAAACTTGACAAGGCAAATGTGACATTTCTATACTCAGTTTTAGACCTGTCACGACCTGCACTGACTATAGTTAGTTTACGTGAATAAGTCTCTCACACAATGTGTAAGTTGAATTAATTCAGACGAATATCATAATATGTTATCCACCTATATCACTGATGCTTTAATAATTTGGTGTTGGCTCAGATAAAAGAACGATATAGGGGAAGGGTTGCTTAAAAATCAGTTCTTGACATATCATGACTTCTATATACCTCTTTATCAAGGCTTAATCATTGTGAAAACACCTACTTAGATGCCAAAGTCGCCTATTGCCCATTGTATATGACAATTAAAAGTGTAAACCCCGACTCGCTTTCCTCTGCCCTCCACTCCCAAATCAGCATCTCCCTTCATCAACCTCACAGCAATTGGGATACGCCTGGCTCACCTTCTTACTAACCCCAGTCCGATACCTTCATCTTTTACGTTACTTTATTCCCTTTTGGGAGATACAAGTAATGTATAGGAGAGCTGCACAAGGAAGGAGACAGAAAATAAGTAATTTCCTCCCCATCCCGATGAAGTCATATTTCTACGTAGAAGATTCCAAGCAAATGATTCACCTATGTGGTAGACAAATGTCCTCACACTCATCCTTGCAAAGCTCGGTTATATTACAGCCACTCTCATTGGTGTTTTGGTCGTTTATTATCACGTGATTGTACTCATCAACAGTCAAGCACAACATTTGGCTTACATCCTCGTTTTGGCACATGCTGCATAGACGTCCTTCATTTTCGTCCAACCCTGCAGGGCACAGACATACTTCTCCCAGCCTTAGCCCCGTACATCTGTATGCATTTGCTGCAGGTAGAGAAACACGTACAAAAAGGTAAATTGTAAAAAAAAAAAGTAAAGCGCTTTACCAACAGCAAATTAAATGCTTCGAAAATGAAGTGTAAATGTTACAACAGACGTAGATGTTATAAAGGTCAACGGTACACGTTATAAATATCTCACCGTAAATAAATTATGGAAATATTATAAATGTTATAAATCAACTCTACTTATAATAATTCTTTATTTTCGATTTTTCACAGTATGTTTCTATAAGTTTTGTTGCTTGTGTTCTAAACAATGAGAAAGATTGCCTTTGGCCCCTCTGGGTACAATATATCTACCGGCGACTTCATCAGGTCCTCCGCTCCTTCGGCGCCCTCTAAAGAAACCTCATATCAGTGACGATCTTTGCATGAAAAAGTAAGGACGTGGTTTCAGACTGCTCTTTCCTCTCGCACTTTAATTTGATACATTCATATTCAAGTTCAGTTATGGGCCTCGAGAACACTCGGGTACACGCACGGAAGAATGTACCTGCTCGGATCGTACGCTCTCGGTGGCCCTGTACTCAACAAGGCTTTACTGAGGTTTCTTCGAAAACTAACAAAAAATTTGATGACCTGTTTTGATAAGGGAAAGACTTTTTGGACAAAAAAAACGGTTGAATTTCACCTGCTTCCCAAAGTTAGGATGATTAAGAAATCTGCCGAAATAATTGTAATTGTTCAAATAACACCCTCTCAAGCACAGTGGCGCCGCCAAGTTTTGGTGATTGGGAGCCTGGCAGCACAGATGACATCGTAATGCTACCTCAGTTTATCCCTCAAGTCTGCATAAATTGTACTTTTTGTAAGCACCCCGCGATTGTATACAGCTTTAGCACTTAATAAAGGTGCCGTCCTAGGGGAGGAGTCTAAGGAGAGTGGTGTCCCCCTCCCCAGGGGTGTTCCCCTCCCCTTTGAGATTTTTTTTTGCTTACACATGCAAAATGGTGCTATTTTTGGGAATATTTGGAACTGATCATTTATGGCTGGAAAATGTCTGAATTTAATAAATAGTGAGTTTTGGTTAGGTGAAAGAGGAGAGTATGTTATCTAAGAGAAGGTATGTTGTCAAAAAACCTCCTGAAGCCCCCCCCCCCCTCCTTTAGCCACTTTACCGCCTTCTATTCGGTGAAAGTTTTTCGAAAAAATACATGCGTGGAGTCCACAGACACATTCTTAGACTACTACGAAATTTTTCTTTGGTTCATTCCGCATTAGGGTATCTAAGGCTGCATGGCAGACACCGGTATAGGGCCTCCTGGAACCTCTGGATTAATTATGTAAAATGGGACACTGACATGATGCTTATTACCTAACATCCAAATGATACTTTAGAGTATGACGCCGATCACTTTACAACTATCCTTTTAAAGATTGCAGCAGTGGGGTATGGTAGGGAGGGAGATTATGGTGCAAGGAGATGATATAGGTATAGCAAAAGGGGTGAAAGACTTACAAGCGTGTTGCAGAATTAATGTTTTTCAGTTGTAGGTATATTACAATCACCATCTATACCGAAAATGGCTGCGCGAAGCGCTCGGTAACAATTTTTGAAAAATGTATAACGGCAATTACGTACTTTCAACCTTTCACATTATGATACAAATTAGGTTGAAAAGTTCCACATTTATGCGAAGCCAATACAGAGGTTAGGAGATGTACCTCTGTTTTTCGGAAAAGTGTCGTGATGAGAATAGTTTCATGTATTATTACCTCAATAGTAGTCATGAGACTGATTGCAAACCGAGACGAAAGCGCGCGAAGAGCCCAGAAATTTTTCATTAAAGATTTCCATGTCAAAACCTGCATTCATTCTTTACATAGAAACACTTTCAATTCCCTAAAAACCTATACGCCAATCAAAAGCTAGTCTTTTACCTGGCAATTCGTAAACAGCTTTCAACTTTTGCTGCTGTGCTTCTCCAGGAGTTACTTCCAAAAGATATTGATGATAAAAACAGTATCGAGGTGAAGTTTGAGAGAGTGGGGGGCGCGAAAATGTTGATAGTTTACATAGGAAATGAATAGTTTGGGAACCATATGTGTTGGGAAATTATTACAATAGATCCCCACTTGGTCGAAAACACAGCTCACCGTTCCCCCTACAGAAATCTATAGCTTAAACGCCTTTGGGATCATTTTAAAATTTTCAGAATTTTTTCAGAAATCGATGGGGGGGGGCACGCACTGTCCATGCCCCATATGCCGGCGCAACTGCTCAAGCAAGTCCTCAAAGAAAGAAGCAAAAATTGCAGATCCGAAAATAAAATCAAAATGTATCATTTGGGAAAAATTGAAAAATAAGGTTACATGTAACAAAACAATTTGGAGCTTACATTAAGATATGACAGTATTGAGACTTTCTTTCATGTGTTAAAGTGGAGTGCTGCCATGAATTTTGTAACAGCTCGTAATGATGGTGGTTCATATACCAACCTGTCCAAAATACACGGCCTTCCCCCACTTAGTGTTGAAGAAAATTGATACATTGCATTTCAAAAGACTTAGGACGTAATTTCACAAATAGGCGTTTTTATATGCACTGGAAATACGTTATTAAGGTACACCCGCAATTAAAGTTGAAAATGTATCACAAAATGTTGGACCGAGGAGAGAAGGAGACTGATCATGGATTTTTCCGTCCATACAGATTCTTAATCAACACAATGCAGGTGAAATCGTCATCGAGGGAGATAACGTGCTTGTTTCTTTCTGTACGATACACTGAGGTGAGTTAATTCTGTCACTATTTTGTGTAATATCTGGGGAAATACACCTCATCCGTTACTGTATTAACTTACACAATACCGTCTTCCTTTAATTTTTTGCTATTGCCTACATTACAATGGGCTGTATCCTTCTACTTATTTAAGTATGGGATTTGTAGAAGTGGCAGGGTTATCCCTCCCATTTTTCAACCCCTCAAAAATGCTGCTTGATTGCATGGCCAATGGTTTCCAACCAGAGTTGTAACCAAGTCATTTTTTCTCAAGTCCCAAGTCATCTACCTTCGAGTCAAGTCCCAAGTCATTTTCGGCCATGTCAATTCAAGACAAGTCATTTTAGCTCAAGTCAAGTCACAAGACATAATTTACAAAATAAAAAAAAAAATTATTAAGCCTAAATACTAGACAGTCCCTAGATATGGAAATCAGGTTGAAGATCATAAAAGACTTTAATCCAATGAAGTCACACCTGGACTTTTTTTTTGGGGGGGGGGGATTTAAGAAATATATTCTGTCCATACTGTATATTCTAAGGAACATCTAAGCAACAACTTCTTAGGACAATTAATGGCTGGTTCATATAAGCTTAACCACTTAGTAGCTATTAACAATACGTTAAATAGGAAAAAATAAGTTCTTATGAAAATGGAATCGTTTTAAAAGTAAAACGGTATTCCTCAAACACAGCGTCACTGAACATTTTTAAGCTCATGACTCCCCTGCATAATGTGTAAATCTTTTTCCATGTAGTAATAGGTTTTCCGTGAACCTGTGTAAATGTAAGTCACCCATTAGACTGGATGTGTGCTTAAAATGATAAGAACAAAGTGGAGGTATGCCTGCTATTGCGGTAAAAGATTCATGACGAGTTAAACTGTTTTATTAAATTATATTATCGGAAAGATTTCAGAAGCACCGTTGAGGATGCCATGATTCCCTCTCATTGACCAAGGCGTACTTGGCACTTGGAGATTTTTTTACGAAAGTTGGCTTGGATGCAAATTGGTTACTGAGTCAATGCATGATTTCTAGGTGTTTTGGTTGAAGTCAAAGGTCATTTGAGGTCACCTGAGGTCAAGCTGTTCAAACCTTGTAAACATGAATTGTCCCAAGTATGAAGCATGTTTGGACCTTATGTCTGGCATGTAACAACTACAATAAAAGCAAAGGGCTAATGTATGACAATGTTCACATGGTTAGTTACCAATTTCTTTGATCTATGCCCATGGATATTTAACTTTCTAAGCACAGAACTTCACAATGAAGTTTACAGTACTAAAATAATGTCCCAATGGCAAGGAATCATTACGCCTCTCGGTATTTCCTGGTAATAACATTTGTAACAGCTCTATAGCCCTATAATAGCACACAAAGGTGCCGCTGTTCGTATTTGTAAGGAAGGCGGGTATACAGTCTAAAAGTTTGCAGGGGGCGCCACTTATGTCGTGACTAATGCCGGGCGTAGCCAGACGCTTCTCGGCTGAGATCCAGGGCCCACAGAAAGGTTTTGTGGGGTCCAAAGCAACGCCAGGGTTTCCTTTCACGTGCATATTGAAAGCAGTTTTGAAATACTTTTGAACAGTCTCGTGACACTTGCTTTAATACTATGGGCCTTTTCAAAATTTAAACAGATTTCATTTAAGAGATAAACACATGCCTTATCGTTGCTCAGCCTGGAGGGCCACAGGGACCAAGATGTGGTATGATCTTGTTAAAAAGTACTTTCGTTTTGTACAAATACACTACCGTGTACTGCCTTTTCAATACTATTTACACGATAATATAGTATAACTAAACGATTATGTGATCAAAATACATGATCATCATATTATCATTATCATATCATTATCATATTCATTATTACCTCTACTTTCTTTTCTGGTTTTGTAACTTTCCACCTATGCGTTATTTTCTCTTATCTTCTGTTTCATTTCTTTCTTTTCTCTCTGATCAAACAGTCAGCTCCTTAACCCACTGAACAACTTGAAAACTATAAGCTTAATTCGTCTTTGAACAACTTAGGCAAGGAAAGACACTTTCATTCCTTGAGAAAGTTGATGTTAAATATGAAACGAAAAAACATCCTTTTCTACCTGACTACTGACCACTTACTTCGTCGGGTAACTGCATATCAACCGGGAGCAGTTATAACTGTGACGTCAAAATTAGAATTATGGAATGAAAGCAAACCGTTGACGCTATTAATGTTTGTCTAGTAAAAACGTTGCTGTGTGTTCTTTGGTTCTGTTCATCACTTGCATTGTATATTATGTATACATGCACTAACACATTGCTACTCAGTCTTCACAGACAACTTCACACTTAATTTGATGACTGTTTTGTAAACGTTATTTTGAAAAGGCCCAATTAACAAGAAACAAAGAAAGGTTGAAAAAGAATCATGGTCACAGAATGGCTAGACATTTCCTTTTCAAAGTTTCCAAAGAAGTCTTGCAAAATTTTATCACTAAAACTTTACCGTACTGTATGTGGACTGCAAAGTCTCTAGGTCAAGGATGTATCTTACTATCACGAAAGCTCTTGAACTACAATCAGTTATGTAAATATATTACATAGTATCAATAAGACAAATAAGACAAATAAGACAAATAAGACAAATAAGACAGGGAAAGTTCTGCAATAACCCTGGTACTTTTTGGCCAGTCTTGGACAGTCTGGGATACTGTGCCATAGAACAATCAAACGATAGCAACTACTGAAGGTGAAATTCCAAACTTTTAAGAACTGTGTAGATTACGCAGGCCTATGATGTGGCAGGGAGATGGAAGACCAGTGATAGACAGTTCTCTATTAAGCTGAATGAATCCAAATTATGACAGAAAACCAATCTATCTCCAGAGCAAGCAGATCAGAATCTTTAGCGAAATTTTGAATAAAATCCGCACTGGCAAAATCTCGTAATTAAGCTTGCAATGAAATGATTAGTCTATACTGATGAGCATTCCGCCGCTTCAGCTGGCTATGAACGGTACATCACATGGAAATTTAATTTGCTATGTAAATCATTTTACATCACAGCATTCTTTAGATATATTCAGGCGAACAACGTTTTTCAAATACTACCGTGCTTAATGCAATAGTAATGCTACAGTGCTTCAGCGATGGCAGTAGAAAACTGGTTTTGATTCCTTGCCGAAGGCAGAAGGAATCTATCCAGTCACGCGCGAGTTTACTATGTATGTACCTGCGTGTGTATGTGTGTGTTTTTGTGAAGCTTAGCTTGTAAACACGATATCTCAAGATAGGAATGATGGATATTTGTCATACTTGATAGATGGATTCATAAAATTTAAAAAGAACCCTCTTGTTTTAGCGTGGATCAGAGGTCATGTGAGGTCACAAGAGATCAAAAACCGAAATCCTCGTGAGCACGATATCTCAAGGAAGGACGCATGAATACTTTTTCTTACTTGGCATGTGGATGCCTTATAGTCAGAAAATGTACCACATTAATTGTTTTAGGTAGCGGTAAAAGGTTATGTGAGGCCACCAGAGGTGAAATTTCGAAAACCTTGAAAATTACTTATGAACACGATATCTTAAGATAGGAACGAGACATGTTCATACTTGGTAAATAAAATGATCATGTTGAGAGAAAGAACACAGTTGGTTTATGTGGAGTTCAGAGGTCATTTGAAGTCACCAGGAGTCAAAAACCCAATAGGCCTAGTAAACACGATATTTCTGCACCGGGATGGTGAACACTTTTCGTATTTGATGTATAGATTTGTCATATTAAAAGAGAGAACCCTATGGGTTTTGTTGGTCATATGAGGCTACCAGAGGTGAAAGTATAAAAACCTCCGTCGTAAACTGAGTATAGACAGTAGGCCATTTTGTGTCTTTTCGTGACCACAGGAGGGAGGGCTGAATTTGTGTACCATTTCAAAGGTAATTGCCATTCCGAAAAGATATTTCCCTTTCTCCCTTCTTTTATCTCTTTCCCGAGGAGTTGATGTGCCAGCTGACTGTCAGACGTAGAGGTGTCACAACCCCCTCACCCCCATAGCTACGCCCCTGACTTTGTGAATGCAAGCGTGGTCTTGTTACCGAAAGTTCTGTAATATACAATTTTGTTTGAAGGTGGACTGTAGTTTCCCGTCAATCGTGACTTCATACCCTGCCAAAGTTTAAAACATTTGAAACGGTCTTCCAAGGCTCGCAACTGAGTTCGAAAAAAGTATTGTATGTAAATGTATGGATAAAGATGAAACACTCAAGCAATCAAAATGAGCGTTTTGGTTAGATCATGTTTGATATCTAATAGCATATTGGTACCTGCACTTCTATTTTCAAAGTAGAACGCTAAGCGACTTTCTTCAATAGCTCGCGTGACACCAGCTTTGTTCAGGTCTACTTTAGAGTTGTCGCAATGACACCATTCAGGAAATGTTTCTTGCCTGCAAAAGAATAGAGTAAGTGGTGAAAATACGATCAGTGCATGTTGTAAAAAGATCATGAGCGCACATAGTCTTGGTCAAGACCCTAGTACTAGCTAATACATACGTTCGCAACTATCGTAAGTGCGCCCTCTCTATATTGTTCAGAAATTCGGAGCTCCGTACTAGTACAGAGCTTAGAACTTCTGAACAAATAGAGGGCGCACGTACGATAGTCGCGAACGTATGTGCTAGCTGGTACTAGGGTCTTGACCAAGACTAGAGCACACATCAAGCATTGATTTAAAAGAAAGCATTTGATTTAGTTTATCTTGTAGGCTACCATACTATAGGTTTAATGAATTGCAAAACTTTTATCACCTCGAGCCGCATCGAAAGTGACAAATGGCTTGCAATATAAACTCTGTGTCTTTCTGCTAAAATCGGGTCCCTAATCTTCAGAAAAGGTGATGCATCGTCCTATAAAAATCAAGCTGTGGCTTTATTTATCAGTTGGTTAATACCGTGTAGTGCAGAGTGGTGCCGTGCTTTAACAAAACTTGAAGGTCGGGCCTATTCGCACGGTGGAAAATCACCGTGCATACAAGCAGGCTCGCTTGCTCGCACGGTGGAAATCATCATGCATACAACTTTATAAGGCAAGGCTAGGCAAGAATGGATACGTGCTCAAAGGTACGTGCGTACGTACGTACGTGCTCAAAGGCCTATATGTGCTTGTGTGTATGATGAGTATAAGATGCATAGCATGCAGTACAGAGGGTGACTTTAGTTAGCAATTAGTGCAGTGGTAGTGTGAGCTGGGCCGGGACTGCGCGTGACGAAATGAGGAGTGCTGGAACTTGGAAGTAGGGCTGGGCCTAGTGCTAGTGCGCAGTGCTAAGTCTGCAAATATGCATTCCGGATACGATTCGGAATGGAGGTCGATTCCGAGTTTAACAGCTATGATGACCTTGAAAAGGCACTTTGATTTTTCACCGTGCGAATAGCCACGACGTTAACAAAAACATATTCATCTTTTACCACAGGCGGATATTCCTAGGGGTGAGGATGGGGAATCGGGATGTTTTTCTCCCACTTTTTGACAAGGGGAATGGCCTACACAAACTTGATCCAGATTTTCAGAAATATTACAAAATAATAAGCTCTATATCATTATTTTTGGTTTTAAATGTAACTTTTGAATAGTGCAAAGAAAAGTAAACCATTAGTTAACTTAAATATCTTCAAAAATGCTATTTTTCTATCGCCCTTCGCCCGCATCCATCGTTGTTTTCCAATTATTACATGTCAGCTTGAGCGAGATTATATTCCCAACGCCCAGTGCAACTCCTACCACCACGTATCCTCTCGAACGACAATTAGTAGTTTATCTGCGGGGAAAGCCCCTGACATTTTTGACAAGGAGAGATAGCTCAGGTTAACTACATACGTTGCATATGTTAAGAAGTTCTTGGCATTTAGTGAAGATTTTCTTCGGTCGTTTCATGGCATGGCTCCAAGACCACCATTCAATGCCGCGTTACATTAGACCTATCGTGGAAAATTTTAAAACAATGCCTGACACATTGCGGAAAATGATACTTCCTGGGCATTGAAACTTGCTTCTAAACATTCTTTATTTTTGAGATTTCTTGCTGTAGAAATTTATTCTCCAATGGAAAGGGGTAAATTCGAAATGTCTTTCAGTAAAATCACTTTTTGGGGGAAACAGGACTTGAAGTAAGTTGGTTGAAGCATTGAACTTAAGGATATCTGGGCTATTTGGAAAAGCTTTCTGCGGCAAACGTCAAGAGAAACAGCAGGCCGACTAAAGAGCTTTAGTAATACAGGTCTCAGGTGTTCTATACATCATGTATTTAGTCGCCGACAGTCGCCCGACGATTTACCTGATTTTACCGTTCCCTTAATTAGGGCAATACTTCAACAAAAATCCAAAATTTCTAATTTTCAACACTTAAATCCCATCTTAAACCCCACATTTTCAAATTTCCTTCAATAGAAACAGAAAATTTTGCGCGCTTCCCGTGCCGAAAGTTTTGCTTTTCTACATTCCTTCTGCAACACCTCCCCCTGTGTATACTAGTACGGGCTTGCCTAATCCTTAGTAAAGGCTTGTGTTTTGCGGTTAGCTAAACCAATACACAGTCCTATCAACGACCCATTGAAATACTGTCAATATGATGATTGAAACTGAATTTCTTCTTTCACCAAATTGTGGACCCAAAATCCTAATTTACTCACGTTACTTTGTTGTTCGAAATCTTACCCGAGCATCAGTTGTTGTTAATCAGTGAAAACTTCTGGAAGGGGAAGGTACTTGCAACTTAGTTCCCATATATTTGAATTTCGTATACCGAGCGCTTACTTGTGTTGTATGTTAAAGTATTCTACATAGAACATTAAAACGCTCTCTGTAATAGAATTGTTATTTTCATAAAACGATCAGCCTAAATGTTCTCCCGACACCGAATTCGGCACCCTGCATACTCCGTATGGTAATCTTTTGCAATAAGCATTTTACACTGTGTGGAGCGACAGCTCCGTCACTGCATTGGAGGAAGCAGTGACTCAGTGCTTATATTGTTTGCTTCTTTGTCGTATTTTAGCCCATGGCGACTGAATTATGATGATGTCATGTGATGGAATGCATATGGCAAAATGGCACAGTGTGGTTACATATTGATAGAGTTTAAACAGTTTAACAAATATAGCGTTCACTGGAAAGTTCCGGTACTCTTTTAAACTGTAAACAAGGGGAGAAATCCACCTAGTGTCATGCCCTATAGCTAGCCAGCTTTATTTCAACGCGAGTCACTTGCAAAGGTTAGACAACAGTGGAAAATTTCGGAGAAAAGGTGAGGGGGTGTTGGGAAGGTCCTTAGAGCAAATTTAATGTGCAAATAACGAAGTCAATGAGGACATCTCTACAAAGTTGGGATATATCCCCCTCTCCTTGTAGGTTTTCTATTTATGCACATGGAACCTTAGCTTTCCTGCATATATATATATATATATATATTATATCATTTGGTCTTGAAGCATGGACGGCTCTAAGAAAATTTTGTTAGTGTTGGGGGGGGGGGCAAAATCAAGTCCGTATTCAGGGAGGTTCGGACGACCCCTGTCCCTCTAGTAATATCAATGGTCCGATCCGGATAGAACAGTAGGAGTATGGTTATCATTATGTATTACAGTGATGCACAATGTAGTTTTCAAGTAGGTTTCAAAGTTCTCCAGAAACCAACTCAGGCAGTCAAACTATCATTAAAAATAAATACAACCATAACAGCCAATCGTTACTTCATAGTTGGGGAGTAAGACGCAGGGAAAACCGGCGAAGCAGCTTGATCCATTTGTTTGAAATAAACTCCACCTTTAAATATTTTGTCGTTTCTTTCATTGTTTCACAATAGGTTTCAGTTTTGCCAAGAATCCATAAAATGTTAGTTATCTGGATTGCTTCCTTAAAATGACGAAAATTTCGAACATAAAGACACTTGAAAACGATGAAATGATAGCACTATTTTAGATCCAAGCACCGTCCCTAAACATTTTTTGCAAAGGGGGAAGGGGACTTCCACCTAAGTCAGAACGACAGATCATCCACCATAAAAACATGCCACTGTCACAAGTCTCACCTCCAGCTGATGCGCACTGTCTCGCAAGATATTTTCTGATTGGCTGATGCTATTGTATCGTATTGATTGCATACTTTGTTAAGGTTAAGGATTATTTAGGGATTAGGGTTACTGTTAGCCAGTCATAAAATTCTTCCAAGACAGTGCGCATTGGCCCCCTCACTACAGCTTTGATTGACTGTTTGGTGTCCATTTAGAACAACTGAAACGGCAGCTTAAAATAGAGGTGGAGAACCTCTACCTTATAACAGACCAGTTGACAGTCATAAGACCGCTCGCGGGCCAACGGCTCCGTCAATGTGGCCAAGGGAACAAAACCTTTATGAGAAACACATAACGTATAGGCTACATCCCTATTACACCTTTATGCAAACATATACCTATGCTAAACTGACCACGTGACACCCGAGAAAACTGCTTTTAGTAGCGGATGATAATCAACACGGTTAATGGGTTGTGTACCTCATGACTCACGAAAGCTTTGAAGTGTCTGCAAAATTATAGAGATTTAAATCCAGCATTACGTGACACTTTGACGTAACACATGATGCGCGAAGCTAATCAGATTACAAACATCACAACGTGATCATTAACTTTAAATATCTTAGCTCTCACTAATGACAGGTCCACTTGTTATGTCTTGAGTACATATAATGGCAAACAATCAACTACGAAAAGGCGCGCGAAGTGCGCCAAAACATTGCTTTCAAGGCACTTTATCAATGTTTAATCTTCGCATTACATTGCAAAGTTATTCACTTCTTTAAATAAAAACCCACTCAAGGGAGGGGGAGGGGTTTAACCCGTGGAATTCACTGGGACTGATCCGGTGCGAACGAAATAAATTTCTCATAGTTTCCGATAGGTAGATGGCTTTTCGCTATGTAAAAAGACATACTGCAATGCATGTTGCATTGCGCAACGTGTGAGGTGTAGTACAACACTAGACGCGTCATCACGCAGCGTATTTAGCCGAGTCCTATGCAGGCAATAGTAGATAAAGAGTATCGGGATCGAAGGAGGAGTATTTGACACAAATTTGGACTAAAGCAATACATTTGACCTTTAATTTTAAAGATATACCTTGGTTGTGTGATACAAATTTGCGCTGTAAAACATGCACTCAAAAGGAAGTATTTGTATTGCGTTTGGGATACAGAAAACTTTCATTCCTTAAAAACACATGGTAGGTAAAGAATGATAGCCCATGAATAATTTGTTGGCTCAAACTTTCAAATTTGCAATAACACTATTAACTTTTGTAATGCATAATATTTTGGGAGAGTAAAACTCTTAGCAGAGTACACGAGTGACACTGAATGGTTCACTAATGACAAAAAGCTGTTCTTGTCAGTGCCAAACGGATGTAAATTAAACGAAATGTTTCCCGTTAACTTTTTCACTTGACCTTTTATCTCAAGTTCCATACAACCGCATATTTTGATAGTACTTGTCATTTACATAAGTCAAAAGACTAAATAATTCTTTGCCATGTGGATATAATTTTTGGTAATTTGGTTTTAAGTTGACACTGTTTCACTGTGAATTTACTGTGCTTAAGTTAAATTACACGGGTAACGATCAGATAGATTGATTCATGTTAACATGGTCGGTCATACATCAGATTCTTCCTTCAAATTTTCAGCATTATATGCCAGATATAAGATCAGAACATGTTTCATACTTGACAAATCATATTTAGGAGGGTTTTTACCAAATATGAGGTCCCTCACTATTACTCACCCTGAGATATCATGGTTACAAGCAGCTTTCAAGCTATATTACATTTGTCTAGGGTAGCCCCAAATGATCTTTTACCTCCATCAAAATCAATAGGCTTCTTCACCTTACTATGGAGTACTGCCGTACCAAGTATGAGGCTCATAACAATCTCCCTCCTTGACATATTATATTTCCAAGGTTCACACTCTGACCCCTGACTATCCCAAATGATTTGATATCCAACTAATAAAATAGAAACCATCTACAAAACATGGGCTATTCACATTTTAACTTAAAGATTCCTTACACTTACCCTCCTTGAGATATTATGTTTAAAAGGGTCTGACCTTTTGGCCACTCATGATCCTATAATAACCTTTGACCTCCACTACAAACAGTAGGGATCATCAACTTAATATGAAGTTCCACACCTCCAGTATGAAGTCCTCAATGCTAAAACTCTTTGAGATACAGCGTTTAGTGAGCAGTCATCAAGATTTTTATTGTTTGAACGTTTTGAACCCACATGACGTTCGACCGCCACCGAAAATTACAGGGATCATCAACTGAATATGGGCCATTTACAAGTATGAGATCCTCACAGTTACTCTTCTTGAGATATCCTGTTTACAAGGTTTGACCTTTTGACCTCTCCTGATCCCAAACAACCTTTGACCTCTACCGGAAATTATAAATGGCATTAACTTTACACGAACTATTTACATGAAAAGTATAAGATCTCTTACAGTTACTCTTCTTGAGATATCATGTTTATAAGGTTTTGAACTTTTGACCTTTCGTGACTCCAAATGACCTTTGACCACCGCCAAAACTATAAGTATCATCTACTTAATATAGGAAATACACATGCCAAGTACCAGATCACTCACAGTTAAGCTTCTTAGAATATCGTGTTAATGTTTACCCTTTAAACCTCTCCTGACCTCAAATGAACTTGGACCTCCACTAAAACAATCGAGACCATTAACTCAATATGGAACATCCACATGCCAAGTATGAGATCTCTCAAAGGTACCCTTCTTGAGATATCGTGTTTAAAAGCAGTGTCACATACAAACTTATACATACACACTCATATACACGACATCACCATCACAATGATTCCTATTGCCTTCGGCAAGGAATAAAAAACTATTGGAATCAAAAACTATTTCCACAAGATCTGTTTTTTACCTCTGCCCTTCACCTTCGCTTCAAGAGCATAAGGATTCATCCTAGGGCACCTTCGATCCATGCCTGAATGGAAGCCTTTCAGGAGGAATCTTTGATGCAAAATTTGGGACACACCCACAAAACCTAATACACACTCCCAATCACAATCACTTATATGTTTTACCCATACCTCAGCAGGGCGGATTTAAAGTGAACGGGGCTCTGGGCCGGCAGGGATGCGGGGCCCTGAATAGAAACTCACCAATTAAGTCGTCGTTGAGTAATTCATATTCACTAGTTCACTTGAAACGTTCTCCATTACTGAATGGCATTATACCGAAACCCGGGAGCCTCCAAGACTTGCCAACAGGGGCCAAGTAAGCTCCCCAAAAGGGGAAGTTAACAGTGACCCAGACAGCCGTGACGGAAATTGGGGAAGGGTGACGACGGGGGAGGGTAACCACCCTCCCAGGTTTGAGGAAAGAATTGGAAGGAAACCTCCGTAAATAATGGTACCATTTCATTAAGGAACAAGTTGCACAATATCAGTATACTACGGAAATTGATGCACCTAGATTGATTCTATCGTAGTGACTTTCCGGGATATTCTGACTCCTGAAATAGCACAGCGCCCTGAGCGAAACTAAACTTTTACGTACACGTTTACCTTTTTTTATCATTGAGAGCAAAATAACATCGCCTGCTGAGCCCTGTCCCGGGTAACATGTGTTATATATTCCCGGTAGGTCCATAACCAGGCGGATGATAGGGGCGTTCCTCCCGTACAGGACACTGCGCCCCTCCCCTTATTTGGAAAGTCGATAAATAATATGTAAGTACTTTTACACAATGGCCCCTTGTATGTCTCCATCCAATAATTATTGACTTAAGGAATAAATCGCATTTGGCGAACTATTATTGGTGAATAAACCGTCAAGACTCCAAATTTGACAAAATAACGAACGAGGCGAAGCCGAGTCCTTATTTTGCCAAATTTGGAGTCGAGACGGTTTATGAGATTATTAAATTAAGTACCAAATTTATCATGCGCTTCCCACGCTTTCGTCTTCATTCCTAATTTGCTTCAACATCCGCTGCTAAAAACGTGTTGGCTTTATTCAACGGCATGTTTACAATTATCGTTCTTCAGTACAAGCTTGTTTGGTCTAGTGGTAGAGCATCCGCCTCTCACGCGGGAGACCCGGTTCGATTCCCAGATCGAGTCATACCAAAGACTTTAAAAAAAATGGAACCTTCTGCCGTTGTGCCTGATGCTCCGCATAAGCAATGGAGTATGGAAAACAAGCCAGTGAGCCACAACTGGAAAAAAGGCTGTGGCCGGCTCGACTTGAACCAATTGGTTGGAAACTGGGCCGTTAAACCTCATCTAACTAACTAACTAACTAACCAACTAACTAACTAACTAACTAACTTCAGTGCAATCTCGATTTCTAAAGAAACTCAGATGCAAAGAAGGAGTGTATCCGCTTTTCCTACCTTTTGGAAGATTCTTAATTCAGATTTGCCATCGAGCCAGACAAAGTTTGTAGGAAAGTTTAAAGTGTCTTAGCACTGAGTTTGCCTGCAAGTTTTACTATGGTCAATGTGATTTAATGCATGATTCCGGTGCGCTTCCCGCGCAGTCCTCACAGTAAATTACGCTGATAACCCTATGAAAATTATTGTCACAAAAACACACGGAAAATATTCTGGTCAAACTAGATGTCACTGCAAGCAAGAGGGTTTTTAACCAACAGCCCCATACCTTGAGTAACATTCGTAGATTGAGAGAAGATCATTTGAAACTAGCCTAAATTCATTCGTAACACAAACTTATTCAAAGAATTATATTTCCGATCCAGGACGACCACACATTTTGTATTTAACACGTTTTTAATGCATAAGCAATATAAATCAGACTTTTACTACCTTATTCAGCCCTCTGATTTAGCTCTTCTCTTCTTGCTTATTCTTTTGCAAGATATTCATGCAAAATCTTATCAAAATCAGGCCCATAGCTAAGAATTCTGATAAAGGGCTTGTGGTGCCACCAGATATTAGTAGTTCTGGGGAACCATAGGCAATGATATCTTAAGTCCGCTAAACCTGCGGGCTGGGGGTTGTAGAATATGCCCAGGGTATTTCCCGCCTGTTGTGAGAGGCGACTAAAGGGAAGGATTTGCACCGTATTTGAACTGTATTTGAAACCGAACTTGAAACTTGAACCGTGTATGAAACCGAACTGAAACTTAACTTTTTTATCTAGTTGACACTATATAACACATTCGTGTTGATGTGTCGTTAAATCTGATCTAACTAACCAAAGTCCACTAGAGATAGTTGAAGTAAATCAGTGTTATGTATGCACATGAAAGCGCAGAAATTCCCTACTTAGTTGCAATTTTCCTTCATCTTGTTATACGGAGATATCACAAGTTAACAAGCAAACGGAACAAGTCAGTGTTCATAAGATGCTTCGTCAGCTCCGCAAGCGCAGTTGGACAGTGGGGTGCTTTCCGAGTAGCGACGAGTCCATTTGCTGCCACAAGACCCTGGTATGAAATCTTGGTGAGATGGAGAAAGAAATTCCTCGGTAGCTGCTGCTTTGAGACATTACCAAATTGTAATCCTAGCACAGAACTTCCAACTGACCTCGAAATGAAACTGTGAGGACACCACAGAAATCTTTACAGTGGACAGTTTAGGTCACAATTTTTGCTTTTGTTTTTATTCAAAATTGAAAATACAATAACTGTGATTAAGATGTCACCCCTGTTTCACCCAAACTACTAACATGTGGTGGCATGACTAGCTACGAAGAATTCTTCGATGCCCCCTTTGCCATGTCGGCGGCCCTCCTTCCACTTGTTAGAATTCCGAGTCCACCTCATTTATAAAAAGGATAGTCGGGTAGACACAAAGATTCACCCAAATTTCCTGTAAGTGAGATTTTGGTGCTTTCGTGTTTGTTGAGGTGTAAAATCGTCCATTGCAAAGTACTGAAATTTGGTCAAATCAATGATGGCAGCCATTTAAACACTTATCCCTTATACATCTCAATAGTATGTAGGCGGTCGCCTAACCCCCTTCCTCGGAGCTTGATTTCGCGCTTATGAATCCCCACTAGGAGCTTGATTGCGCTTGGTGTGAGGTTTATCTTTGAGCTCGATGTGAGCATGATGGTTATCTCGGAGCATGATCTGCTGGGTGAGCGCATAGACATAAGGGCTTGAATCAAAGAAGTGGAGCTTAATATAATCAAGGCGCCCCTTCTTTGTCCTATACTAGAATGTAGTTTTTGCTGGTTCTTTGTGAGGCTGATAAGCATTAGTTATTTTCTTTACATGTAGTAAGGATTTTTCTTTTGAGGAAAAAATACCCGCCTTATTTGTGCTGATTCTTCTATTGATAATGTTAAGCAATGATTTATTAGTGACTTCCTATTTTATATGAATGGTCTATTCACTGGCCCTTGTGAATGATCAATTTAGCTTTTTGTCGCTCACTGAGACTGTCAAGATAATCCCCTTTGTTTTGATTGTTGTTGTTTCTATACGTACACACATTGAAAACTAAATGTAAGAAGTGAAGTTAAGGCAAGAAACAGTATTAGATAAGTAGCATAAATTGCTATTCCTATTCTATTGGTTTTGTAACTAAAAGTATTTAGTTTGGAATGAAAGACTGTTTTCAAACAGGAGGATGTGGGAGTAATATTCTTCTTTTTTACTTTGAGATTTTTCATTTATCTTGTCTTTCTGCTAGGTTTTTCATACACCTTTAATGAATAATTTTTTATCAATACTTTGGGAAATAATTGAAGACGAATTAGAGGAAAACTTGGATAAATGTATTTTTTTTCTCGCTCTAGAAGGAGCAGTCTCAAAGGTATACTCAATTAACTATAGTGAAAATGATGTGGAGAAATGGACCTTTATAGGCATAAAGGATCACATGTTTTAGGTAAAAAGCAATGAGTACAGTTTATCAGTTCAATTTTTTTCTTGTATAGGTACTAGAACTTTCCATTTTCCAGTATATTAATAACGTTGTGACAGATACATATCTGTTATGTCTAGTCAATATTTTCGCGTTTCACCAGGGAGTTGTAAGGATGGAGATACAACGCACAAAATTGTCAGACAATGGGTAATTGAAAATGGTTTCTTTTTAGGTACCACAATTTGATTGACAGGTGCCTGTTTTTATTGTTAAGTCTCTGTAGACTAAACCATTTTAATGGTGATCCCCTCCTTCCTTTTCCAGGAAATCCCAATACAAAGGTCATTTTTTATATATGCGTTGAAGTGAGGTTTGTTCCCGCCAATGTCCAAGCTTTAAGGCCTGTATACACGAGCAACATTTGTAAAACATTCTCAAAACACTTCACTTGCAACAAACCCAAAACACAC
>WURT03134322.1:23014-51568 GCA_009936505.3 Holothuria glaberrima | reverse complement strand
AGGTAAATTACTGCAAATTTTTGACATTTCTTACAGAGGAGACAAATAAGGGGTTTTCGTCCTTGGATCTAGGGGGCGGAAGCATAGTACTGCCCCCACATTTTTTACTTGGAGGGGACTTTAACCCCCAGCCCTTCCACTTCCTACGCCTATGGGGCAAATCATTAAAATCTTCGTAGAGTCTATGATACCGCCCTTATAAGTAAAACCCCTGTATTGATTTTATCTTAAAGACGTGCTGCACGAAGAAGTGAAAATGAGTAGTCAGTGGCAGACAGAAGCGGTGCAGTCATTTCGTGTGTCTAATATAATAGTTCTCTGCTGGCGTTGGTCCATATTAGGTCAATGCAAATCTTGTTCTTCTTGTAGTAAATTACACGCTTGTACCGGTGAGACCCGTAGCTACGGGGGGCCTGGGGGCTGCGCCCCAAATGTTTGTTAGCCCCCTCAAAATGTTTGTGTTGTAACAAAATGTTTAAGAATTAAGAAAAATATATATATAAAAAACACATTTGCTCACGTATGAAATCGACGAATTGTTTTTGAACATGAATTTAGTTAAAATGATGAAAAATATCGTGCTAGATTGTATCCAAATCCACCTAAACATTCGAAATTTCCTCCAAGAGGAGGGGAAAACCCACCTTTTAGACTCCTCCCCAGGACGGCGATCAATGCCGTGACCCCTATTTGAACCTAGGCACTCCCAAAAATTCATCCTAGCTACGCCCTTGGTACCGGTGCTCTGGCAAAGTGGATACAGGCTGTGACATTTGAAGCGATGAATCTTAGCAACCGGGAGGTTCGGGATTCGATCCCCGCCCAAAGGCAGACGGAATTTTCATCCGGGAAAAGTCTGCGGTTTTCCCATGTAAACTGGCCTTTGAACAGAAACCAAACTTGATCCAAATTGTTCAGTTGGCTGCCACCCGACGTGAAGTTGTAGTTCATGAGCCATAGGCTTCCTTCACGTTGTGGTCGCTTAGTAGCGTCGTAAAACAACTGCTATTTAAAGCCTACATTACCATCTTTATTATTACAATGTTTATAAAAACAAGCGATCAGATAAAGTTGCCCACTAAGGCATGAGTTTCTGTAACCTTCATGATTTACGAGATTTTCGATTATGACATCATAGACACGATCTCTTCAACAAAAAAAAAAAAAAAATCCCCTTCCGTTTACCTGTTTAAATTTTTATTGTAGAAAAATTGACATGTAATTAACTCGTGCATGTTTTAAAAATAGTTGGCATCCGGCTCTTTCACAGTATTATGTTTCCATATAATAACAATGCAGTGTTAAAGGTAATGCTATTGTGAAAGTGGCATATTATTACTAATGCCAAAATAAGACAAACTTAGTCACTAAATGACGCTGAACAAAAGACTCACGTGCTGAGTTTACTTTTAGAACAGAAAGAAAATGTTGTCATAGAAAGCCATACATTTCAGTAGCTGTAAGGGCGTACTCTACACAACAGAATCCAGCCAACTTAGGTTAGAACCACCCTAGCACAAATGTCAGATGTGAGTGGTGGTATTTCATGAGGCCTTCACAAAATCGAACTAGTTTCTTCTTTTACTACCTTAACTTTTCTTTTATAATTTGATAATATTTTGCACAGGTGATCATGGGCAGCGATCCACGAGGTCTTATCCCCCAATATTTAAGAAATCGCCCATTAACTCTAATTTTTCACACAGTAAATTATTTGAAAATGGGGTCATGTCCCCCAATATTGAGAACAAAGCGCCGACCATGCAGGTGATGGACATTTTCCAGTGAAAATGTTGAGCACTTTGTGCACACATGGAATATTTAATTAAGGTACAACGAATGGAGTTTACCAAAAGACCCTTTCCAAATAGCAATTACAAAGGGTTATGGGATAGAGTTGGTTTTCGTCAATTTTGGCCCACAGTAAAATGCCATTGATCAAAATGACGTATACCAAAACTCTATCCCACAATTCACTGCAATGCTATTTAAAAGAGTCTATTGCGCAATCTCCACATATTTTCATATATATCGTATCTTTGATATATAAGGGAAACTATCGACCGTCACATTGAATACTAATTACTATGTTAAAGCACATGTTTGCAAAACGAAAGCGGGAACACGTTAAAAGCCTTCGTGAGAATACATCCAATGCAGGGTTTGCCAGATTTTCTGTCTGGCAACCGGCCAAATTTGGAGTTCAATGTGGTCAAAAAAAAAGAAAGAAAGAAAAATACCAAATGAAAATTTGTTGCCATTAAGACTGCAATAATTGAAAATCATCAATATGTCATTAAAAAGCCCTGCTTTACGAACACCGACTCAGCTACATACAATTATGCATTTAGGGTAAATTTCGTGACACAACTTATGCATTATGCTTCCGTTTCCGACAGATATTGTGGAAAAGCATGCAAAATAAAGGAAAATTTATAGTCATATAAAAAACGACAAAACTATGATAAAATGCTGTTTGGCATATGTTTTAAAATTCTGCACGCCAACACAATAAAAAAAACCCCAAATTCAGTGCTTTTGGCGCTTAAAACACCAACACGACAACCCTGGAGTAAGATTAACGGCAGTGGTGTGTATCTCTCATCTCAAGACCGTCTCACAACACCTTAATAAGCAGATAAGTCTCGGTCCTTTAATCTCAGGCTTCTAATGTGCCCTAGCGTCAAGACCTAGAGAACAGGAAAAAATTCCGTTTTCCAAGAGCGTTTTTAAAACTTCGTCGTGAATATTATCTGAATATTGACACTAACAAATATTCCTAGCATGAGTAAAAAATTAAAGACATGCTGACGTGCTTTCATTGCTTATGATAACGTTCTCAGTCGTGTTCCCTAAAATGTCACACTACGTGTTGCAGAAGACGATTACGGCAAAAACGACGCAATGTATTTATTTTGCCACATGAAATTAATTGGTGTGCATTTTAGATGATAGCATCAAAGCGACGGAAGACGATTGTGTTAAAATTTCAACTCAAAGGGTCTCGGTCTCCGAACAGCTAGGTTACAGTCTTGAATACGCGTCTCAGTGGCGTAGCCAGGATTTCTTTACTAGAGGGCGGGACAAGGCTTTTTCCAAGGGGCAACCAAAATTAATTTATGAATATATGTCTGCCCGTCACCTTTTTACGCACTTACTGTACCGATGCCCGTGGCTGCATACAGCAGCGTGTACAATGCTGCATGCACCCTAGTTAACCTATGCTTCGATTAATCAGATGACAAATTAGACCAGGGTGTCATCATTTCTTGTCAATTTCAGGTTAGTTGGTACCTGCCAATTGGCTGAATTCGTTAATTGCCAAGCTCGTCATATTTATCAAAGTTTGTAAATAATGAAAATGTCATATTTTCTTCTGTCAAAGAAAACTCTGCCTGTTTTTTCACATCTCTTGAAATTATTTGGGGGCGATTGTCCCCGACTCCCAATGGATACGCCCATGAATCGTTTCTTCGTCTGAGAGGCTGGTCTTCATCTCGGAAGGGTAGTGCGCGGTCTTGATCTTCACCTCGGTTGATAGTTCTCGGTATAGGAAATTCGTACTATTGGTTGAAGAGGATGGTGGGTGGTGTTTGGTGGATATGAGTGGTGGGTGGTAGGTTTCTTTACAAAATATTCTGTGTTAGAAGTTTCAATAGCACAATAACGACATGTTGGACATAGGGCAAAGTGTGGAAGACAAAAAACACGTGTTGACCCAGGTCACATGAGGCAAACTAGCGAAGTAGGGAGGCCCGGGTTCGATTCTCAGGTTGAGTCATACCAAAGACTTTAAAAATGGAACCTACTGCCGTTGTGCGCGATGTTTCGCATAAGCAATGGAGTAAGGAAAAACAATCCAGTGCCCCACATCTGGAAAAAAGGCAGTGGGCGCCGCTAGATTAAACCAAGAGGTTATAAGCTGAGGCGTAAAACCCCATCTAACTGGCTGACTGACTGACTGACTGACTGACTGACTGACTGACTCACTGACTGACTGACTAACTAACTATATCTAAAATGGTTATACGTCCACTTCCAGAATAAAAAAGCTAATTAGCATTATATGCAGATTGGCCGCCAACTTGCCAACTTGCCAACTTTCAGGCACTTTAGTACAAAAATGGTTAATGTATATGCCATATATGTACAAATGTGATCTCAAATAGCCCCATAAACTTATTGTGAGTACACTGTAACAAACGGATGACGTTTTTCGATTCTTTGTGACGTCGTCATACTATAAAAGAGATAAATTTTGCTGTAATTTTGAATTCAAAAGTCGATGCCTTGATTCAAATCTTTGTTTTGTTTACTTCATGTTATTGACTGAGAAATTTAAGATTGTGAGTTTTTTGTCCTAATTTGAATGTTTAAACTCATTATTCTGACTTAAAAGTTACAAATTTGACTTTTCAAAAGCCATGATTTGGACATGAAATCTCATCATAGTGACAGAAGACGTTAAATCTTTGGACCGTGCATCTTATTAGTATGACTTTAACTCCCATTATTTTAACTTTTATTTTCATCAATTTGACTGTAAATTTTTATTTACAGACCTTACAAATGAAACTTGTGATTTATATTGTCATAATTGTTACTTTTAATGGCATTATTTCCACTTTTCTTCCACTTGCCTATTATTTTGAAGACAGACGTACCTTTAATATTAAGTGTCAATATTTTACATTTAAATCCTATTATTTTGAATTTAAGAATTCTGAACGTGAGTTTTCATTTGAATTATTTTGAACGATTAATTAATCTATTTGAATATGTTCAATATTCCTACTGTAAAAGGCACCAATTATTAACGTCGTCATTTAAACTTGCATAAATTCAACATCAAATCTCCTAATTTTGATATTTACAATCAAAGGTGTAACATTTGATCTCATTTTATTATCGTTGGGTTTTAAACATTATTCTCTAAATCTCATTAAGTGACATGGAGCGAGAATTAGGAAAATTCTCGCTTCAAGAACTCCTGTTTGGAGAAATTCTCAAAAAATGGTGTGCAAGTCACGCGTTCAAATTTGAAAGGAAAAAACGAAGATTGAAGTCAATATTTTGACACTAGAAGTCAAAGTTTTGAGATTCAAAGTCACAATAATGAGATTAAAAGTAAAAAAATTCATGTCACTTAATGAGATTTAAAGAATAATGTTTAAATTAAATTGTAAGAGTGACATTTTCAATATCAAGATCATCAGATAAAACCTCAAAACCTTACTTTTTGTGTCAAAATTTTAAGAAGTACAATCACTTTATGGGTTTCTTGTCAAATTTTAACTTACAATGAAAATAGTAAGAGAAGGGTTACATTCGGACTTCAAAGTTTAAAACTGGAATCAAAGTAAAATAATGAAATGGCTAAGTGTTGACAATTGGGAGTCACATTTTTATCTTACCTTTCAAAGATTAAATGAAGATACTGAAATTGAAATTATAGAGCCAAAAAGTTAAAATGAGGGGGTATGTACAAAGAAATGGGTATTAGAATTAAAATTCAGCTCGTCAGATTTTTAAGAATGGACACACATCACCCAAAGTACTTTTTCGGTAGTGGGACACCAAGATTCCCAATTGGTGACTGCCCTTTGATTGCCATCAGAATGAGAAATTTAAAAAATGCAGAGTGGCTTGCATAAATTAGTTAGTTAGTTAGATGGAGGGGGTGTTACATTATGCGTTCGAGTCCCTTGGCCATTTTCTCAGTTTTACCCACTAGGCAATTGCAGATTTGCCTGAGTGTCACGTGATCATATTTTGTTACAGCTATCTCTTTGATCACACTTACTTTCCTAGGGGCTATCGCTGTAGAAATCACAAATTTAATGCACTTGATTGAACTTGCTGATTATGTTATCACTTTTGTGTAAAAAATATTGAGAGTGTGTTACCCAAGCTCTGTTGATGCTTGTGCTGTCCAGACAGTTGTGGTCAGTGTATTACATTTGAGAGGAAAAAAACCTGTTTAACAGAGTGGGCAAGTTTACAAATTACTTGCTACTGGCTACAAAATCCTAAAAATAGCCCAACAAAACCGAACACGTAATGTACCGAAATTACCTAGAAACGGAGACAAAATTTCCGAATGGGAAAGCTCCATAAATGAGGGGTGGGGGCTGCACAGCAACCCGACGCCCCATTAAAGGGGAACGGTTGTCGGAAGGATGTCAACGCAAACGTTTTTGGGACCTTCCTTTTCGCAATGTTTGATTTTCATTAAACAACATTTGTCAATTTCTGGTGTTTCTCGAGAAAAATTTGGAAGGTTTTATTGAAGTAAATTTAGATATTTGTGGAACATATAAAATCTACCTTCCGTATGAGCAAAATCGCGGCTGGTCATTGCACTACACGTTTTATCGTGCCTAATAATTGAGTAATTCCCCCGGGGGGGGGGCTTCCCCACTGGGGCTGACTCTCTCAGCTTCCACCTGACACCGCTTCTGAATTACCCTTACCCTGATTGATACATGTAAATAGTGACATCAAAACTCAAACTTTTGATTTTTGAAGTAAAAGTAGTACATTTAATAGATTTGAACCAACGGATTCACCTAATAATTCAAAACTCTACCTCTTTTATGGTATCAAGACGTCACAATGAATCACATGAGGTCAAGTGTGTGCTAAAGTTTACCCTAAATTAGCTAATCATAATATTTGGGATCAATTTCATATACAATCATTACGCCATTTTAGGGTAAAAAGCCTCCCATTACTGAACAATAGTGCCATAAATTTACACTATCTTTTGCAGCCATTTTGGATTTTAAGCTAATTAGCTTTTTGTTCCTGGGTTGGATGTCTTCCCGTTTTAAATGTAATATGTAGTGGGGTCATGATAACAATATTTTACCCTATGTATGCAATTCTCATATATATGTAAATACATTAGTAGTCTTCATGAAAAAGTTAATCACAAGATGATAATTCCAAAAAAATACAAAACACCTCATAATGTACCCTGTTAACAGGAAGTTTTCAGAGACCAGAAAGCAAAAAACTTATTGAAATGAAACACCGATGCGATGAACTATATTATACAGGTCATGTAGTTAGAGATCCTAGATAAGATAAGGATCGAATGGCAAAATAAATAAAATAGCTAATGAACGTAACAGCCAACCAAGCCAAAATGACGTTTCCTATGAAAACAAAAGAGGAAGTAACTTTTTAATATAGCCTTCTATACATAATCTGAATGAAGAATACCATGGCACAGAAAATAAATAATATGTAGAGGAGTCATGATTACCTGATTACAATATGAAACAATACAGACTCCCGTTTTAATACATTCTAGGTTCATTGAAGGTCTAGCTCACATTTATTGCACTTATTAGCAAATGCACAGTTTAAATGTTTTCTCTATTAGTCTGTTATGTAGGTTCCTTTGCATGAGATGTTTTCAAATAAATTGTGAACAATAGTCCAAACCATCTCTGATAGGAATTCCACTACTTTTCATTCTTGCAATGTCCTGGCTCCTCCATAATGACTCCAATGCACAAGAGCAATCGCCTGTAGAACTCTCGCCTTTGAATAATGCGAACATGTTTAAGACGGTATTGATAGTAAACACGACCATGCGGTGAAGTTGCATTCGCACGAAGCGCTCGAAAATTTTAATATTTTGGTTACTGATATGTCCAAAGAACTCAATGCTCATTTCCATTTCCGAAGCAACGAATATTGCGGGTACAATCCCAAGTTTTTAGACCTTGGATTTTAAAACCTGGCTTTTTTTCTTTGCATCAGTGTAGCCGGGGCCCAGTTTGGTCGGGCAAGGGCTCAGCACGGTCTGAGTCCATAGGAGTTACGCCACTGAATTAATGAAGTATGTTCTGTTAGAGTTCCGACCGGCCCTCATGACACCCTGCCTAAAACTTGACGTCACAATGATGGGATTCCCAGAGAGGGCAACGCATAAAACTGGAACGTGTGTATGCTACCGGCGACTTGGTGCACAGGTTTGTCATACTTCGTGTGGTGTCCCCTGTCTCGGAACAAGCGGCTGTCAGACCGTGCTGTCCAGTAACGAAAGTAGCAGACGCCGTACTCGTTGTGAACAGTAGGTATAAAGGCAGTGGCGTAGCCAGTGGGGGCAGAGGGCAGAGTGCCTCCCTGAAAAAATCGAGAGGGAAAATCGGGAAGAGGAAGGAGAAAAAAGGGAAAAGAAGAAGGAGGGAAAGTTGAAAATGAGGGAAGAGAAGGAAAAAAGAGGTAGGACTAGAAAGAGTGAAAGCAAAATAATACACCTAAGGTAGCCACTCCTAGTACTGGACCTCTTCCGAATACGCTCATTGGCCCCGGCAAGGGGGAATGGGGGCACGCCCCCAATCGACTTCTTAAAAAAATTCTGAAAATTTTAAAATAATCCCAAAAGGTGTTTAAGCTATAGATTTATCTAGGGGTAGAGTGAGGTGTGTTTTCGACCAAGTGGTAGATCTGCTGTAACTATTTTCTTTCAAATATGGTTCTGAAACTATCAAAAGTTCCTCATATCCTTCATAAACGATAAAAATGTTCGCGCGATCCAAACCTTACCTTACTATTGCTCTTATTATCAATATTTTCCGATAGCAACTCTCGGAGAAGTACAGCAGCAAAAGTTGGAAGCTGTTTAAAAATTTCTAGTTAAAATATCGGCTTTTTAATTGGCTTATAGGTTTGTTGGGAATTAAAAGTTTCTCAATGCATAGCTTGAATGCGGTTTTTGTCAATGGAAACTTACTAAATGCAAATTTTCTGCGCGCTTCGCGCGCATTCGTCAAGGTTTGCACTCGACTTAACGACCATTATTAAAGAAATCATATATGGATCTATTCTGATTACAAACACTTCCAAAAACAGAGCTACATCTCAAACCTCTAAAGGAGCCTCGCATCAATATGGGATCTTTCGATCTAATTTGTAGCATTACGTTGAAGTTTGAATGTATGTATTTTCCGTTACACATTTTTCAAAATTTTTTACCTAGTGCTTTCGCACAGCCGTTATCGGTATAGATGGTGATTGTTAATACTCTCACAACGAGTGAGCATTAATTCTGAAACGTGCTTGTAATTCTTTCACCCCTGGGGCCTATTGCTATACGTATCAGGGAGGTCTTATATCATCTCCTTGCACCTATACTCCCTCCCTCCCATTCCCCATTGCTGGTATCTGTTCGTCTGGATTTTCGTTCAAGATTGGTGAAAAGAAAATCGTTGTAAAGTGCTAGGCGTAAAACTCTATACTGTCTATAGTATAATCTAGATGTCAGCTAATGAGAATCATGTCAGTGCCCTATTTTATATAATTAATCCAGAGCTTCCCGGAGGCCTTATAGGTATGGTGTCTGCCAGCCTTGGATACCCTAGATACCCTTTTGAAATGCGCAACGAAGCAAAGGAAAATTTCTTAAAGTCCAAGAATGTTTTTGTGGACTCCACGCACGTATTTTTGAGTAAAAACTCCCCCCAAATAGAATGCAGTAAAGTAGCCAAAGGGGGCTTCAGGTTTTTTGACAACATACCCTTTTCTTAGACAACATTCTCTCCTCTTCTACCTAACCAAAAATTAAAATTCACTAAATTATCGACACTTCTCAGTTAAAGTTACAAAAATATCCTGAAGATAGCACCATTTTGCATCTAAGCAACCTTAACTTAACAAAGGGGAGGGTCCTCACACCCTTTCCCTAGGACGGCACCTTTATGTAGTGACAAGGGAAGGACCCCACCTCTGCATACAATCGCAGAGCGCTTAAAAAGAACACTTTAGGCTGACTGGAGGGGGGCATAACAACGTCATCTGTGGTGCCCCCCAGTCACCAGATCCTGGCGGCGCCACTGAATACGCCCATTGCGAACCGAAAACTGGGGCTCCGGGAAGTCCGGGACAAAATGTCAAAATCGGGAAGAAAATTGTCCGTGCCCGCCCCCTTTCCCCTGACTGGGAAAGCTGGCTACGCCACTGTATATAGGTATATATGCATTTTGGGGTCGCTACAAGTACGAAGAACAACTTGCAAATGGGGGACATGGTATTATACTATTATTTTTATTCACTATTCAGGCCAACGACATACTACTTGAACGGTCAGGCCTATAATACGATCAGTAAAGCTATCAAAACATTTATCTCACAAAGCAAAATTAGGGAAAACCCGTCAGATCATGTGAGAAATACATGAAATCCGGACATTGCGGGCAATTTCACAAATCCACCGGACGCCTGCTCGAACCAGTAAAAAGAGGATATGTCCGGGTGAAACCGGACGTCTGGTAACCCTACGGGCTTCTAAATGTTCGTCAAATGCCAGGCTCTCAGTTCCTTGATGACATCAACACTATATACACAGGAATGTTTCAAAATATAGATAAACAACAACAAATGGCGGTCATTTTGAAAGATGGCCCCAATTGGCATCAGGAAAAATATATACTGCCGTTATAGTTAGGGGAATTTAATCATTTACCAAATGCCAAGTCTGTATAAACACAACAAATCATTGTGCAAAGAAATGTCATAAAACAGTGAAATACCCACCAATTGCGGCCATTTTGAAAAGTGGCCTCCATTGTTGTCACATGACGAATTTGTTCTAACTCTATAAACATAAATCTTTCTAAGGGCATTTTTTAACAGTGTTCCAGATTTCACATGTGTATCATAAAAAGCACAATTTATGCGTCTATTCGCTGTACGTATAGGGTCCTATACATACCCAAAACTACTTTAACAAAACTGTACAGAAGCGTAGCGGAAAATGAAGGTGTGAAAAAATGAGCTTACATGTAAGACTTGACAGAGTTGTCGTTCTTTGACGTCGTAAACGCATGTAGCAGGTTGATGTGTATGCGAAGTTCAGTGTGTCATGATCAAGCCAAGGAGGTTACCAAGTTTGTCAACATTGGTTCTGAGCGGGTAGAGTGCTCGTTTATTTATGAGAAACATTCTCTGTGGATCGAGGGTTGCAGTGTTTGCCTTGTCCTTGAGACACTTCTGATGATCGTAACATTGTCTGCTGCATAGTGTGCTGGGTTAAAGTGTGTTGTGTTTGCTGGACGTTTTGCATGCATTTTATCATTAGTGATTCATTCCTGATTAGTATAGTACGTGCTTTTCAGCCCTATTTTGGGTGGGGCAAAAATGTGGGGAACGTTTCATTCCGGGAGAATCATAGAAAATGCTAGGTAATGGTAACACTATCGGTTTCTAAACGACAAGTAAGGGTGATAAATTTAACATTTTTGTGACAATATAATAACCCTGTATTAATAAACACGATTGTATGAAATGAAAGGCTCTAAAGAGAAGACTTGTGGGAGTCGAATCTACGACCTCACTGATGAAAAACAGACGAGATCTCTAGAGAGTTGTTTCTGAGAGCGCCATATCATTCCATACACAAAGTTTCTACATTTAGACCCCACGGGAATGTGGGGAAGACTACTACATCAGGAAAGCGGTTTTAATCAAGTTTTGGTCACGGTAAAGTTAGGTTTTTTGGTATAGTTGGTTTTGTCAGAAAGGTGTATGAATGGATGACGCCATTGCTGTCAAAGAAACCATTACGGCAACACTCGATCGTGTTCAAATGATGTACTTCTGTTTCAACATGACTGCACTGCTGTGGGAAGGAAGTCGCATGGCAGTATGGGGGATGGATCCATAAACCAGCTGTGTTAATATCCAAATTGTATTTATTACTTCTCTGGGAAGGTACTGCACAATAAACAAAAACTTGCAAACTGATAGATTAAAAGAAAATTGTGAATCTATAACCGGTTGGAAGTGTAAGAACTAGTTTTCTTAACGCAAGCAATGTTGGAATACTAGCCAAAATGGTAGGTACAGAATAAAAGCTGACAACAAATGGTCGATTCAAATACATTTCTCAAGTTTGATATATTACTTGTTTTACGCAATTTATGCAGTGGTACTACAGAAAAAATGTCATATGGAAACAATCATAGTGTCAGTAAAAATCCACCTAAAATTTAATGTTGTCTAACGGACGATATTAAGAATAGCTATTTATCATTTTCATAAAATGTTTTGTACTGGAATGAGAATTGGTCCCCAATGTTCCTATAACTAATGAAAACATACAACTATCTCAAAATGACAACTGTTCGAAAATTGATCAAGTTGCCAGTATGTCATCATTGATAGATACTACATGCTGCATATCTTCTTTCACATTTCCAAAACGAAAGAAAAAAGATATATAACCTATTCATCGTATAAACAGAAACTACTGATGGGACGGTAATACAACTTTTGATTCTTTTCCGGTTTATCTTTTCTGTCAATACCAAAAGAGAGGGTGATTTGACTGTTTTCACATTTAATAAATATCGTGACATGAATTTGATCTTAAGAAAATATGGATACAATTGATCTTTTATGGAACTAACTCATACGAGTTAGATCCAAAAAAGAAATTCTGTACATTGTCACTGATTTAAAATTTAAAAGTTGAAGAAATAGATGATCAATTGTTTTCATATTTTCTAAAGATAACGTAAATGTCACGCGATGTATTAGATGTGAAACAGTCAAATCGCCGCCCACTCTATTGGCATTGGCAGAAGGGACAAACCAGAAAAGAATCAAAAGTCTACTAACATATTACCGTACCACCAGTAGTTTCTGTTTATACAATTAATAGGCTAGAAATTTAAAAGAAAATACACAGCAAGCCGTACCTATCAGTGACGTCTTTCGTTTGTTATAGGATTATCCGGGACCTGTTCTCATTCCAGTACAAGAACATTTGATGAAAATAATAAATAACTATTCTTAATATCGTCTGTTAGACACCATTAATAAATTTAAGGTGGATTTTACTGACACTATGATTGTTTCCATATGGCATATGATCTGTAACACCAATGCATAAATTGTGTAAAACAATTAATATACAAAACTTGAAAAATGTATTTGAATCAACCAGTTGTTGTCTTCTTTTATTCTGTATGGACCATTTTGGCTAGTATTCAAACATTTCTTTACTTTAAACCAGTTCTCACCCCTTCAAACCGGTTATAGATGCACAATTTGTTTTTATTTTTTTGTTTAATGTGCTGCACCTTCTTCGACAAGCAAGAAATATAATTTGGTTATTGACACAGCTGGTTCGTGGATCCATCCCCCATACGTCTTCCCTCTTACAAGATTCCCTCTGCCACAGTAGTGCTATCATGTTGAAACAAACAGTATATTACTCGAACACGATCGAGTGTGCCGTAATGGTTTCTTTGCAAGAAATGATGTCGTCCATTCATACACCTTCCTGAAAAAGCTAACTCCCACCCTAACGGTGCTACCCACAAAATGGTTAAAAACTTCGAAATATTTATTGTCTATACATCTTATGCTATTCCAAGAAACCTACCTCACCGTAACCAAAACTTGCTTAAACCGCTTACCTGACGTAGTACCCTCCCCTACATTTCCCCGGGGTCTTAGTGTTTACCTTTTGTATGGTATGATGTAGCGCTCTCAGAAACAAAAAGATTCTCGAGATCCAGTGTCGTCGGAAAGGTATCATCGATGGGGGGCGGGGACTGATTTGTGCATGTTGAAAAGATGGAGTGTAGGTACGCTACGCGCCACTGTTTGGCGCGTAGCGTTTGGAGGAAAGTTTTGAAAAATGCCTCCCAGATTGCATGAAATGGCCCCAAAAAGTTAAAATGTTGGTATGTTTTTTGTTTGATGTTTTTATAAATTTGCCCAAGTTTTGATTCAAATTTCATCCCAATTTTGTAGAAAACTGACTAAAATTTCTAAACTGACCTCCCAAGTTGGGTTGATAACTTGAACCCATTTTACCACCTCATAAGATTATCCTTTTGGGTAAGGTGGCAATGTTATTTAATTACAGCTTAGACTATCTACTAAACATAGGAGACGAAATATCTCCTACTTTTTAGGAGACCTTTTGATAAAATTGATAACGAAATCCCCCTTGATTGCTATTTCGAACAATAGGTTTCCTCAGCGTAATCGAATTTGTGTTTTAGATGACACAGGTATTAGTTATAGACTGGGAACCATTTGGAAAATCAGCGTGGGGCCTCCGGCTCCTGGACCCAAAGGACCCCCTATCAGGAGGTTCAGTGGCGCCACCAGAGGTTGGAGATTTGGGGGCACTGTAGAAGATGGTGCTTTAAGTCTACCCTAAGTACATCTTGCCAGAAGGTCGGTGAAAATTTTTGAGAAAGTCTGGTAAATTTAAGATGGCTTAGATGCAAAATGGTGCTGTTTTTGACAAATTTCCGAACTAACCATCTATTAAGAGACTTTCACGATTAAGTGAATTCTTATACCTTTGGTTGACTGTAAGGGAAAGCTGTGGTGACTAAGTGCAGGGGTAACAATTCCTTTCCTTGCAAAAAGTCTTGTTTAGTTAGGTAAGGTGGCTTAGATGCAAAATGCAGGTTTCTTAGCAAATCTTGGAATTAATTACATGCACAGAAATAATCATTGTTAGTGATATTTTGGCTGTGTCATGGCACACGTTATAAAAATGCATACTACGAATGTTAACGTATATGCTACGCATGACAGTATATTGCTCTAAGATTCTCTACTGATTCGGGGGTCCCTGAAGAGGTTGGAGTTGAACATTTTCGGAAGTGTTTTGGATACAGTAAGGTATCTTTGCCCTAATAACGGTTGGAAGATATGGAGTGTGTACCTTGATAAATGTGCGAGAAGCTCGCCGAAATTTTGCATTGAAAAATGTCCCCATAACAAAATTTGCGTGGAGACTTTGCACTGAGACACTTTTAATTCCTAACAAAATGCATTCGAATCCTGGCCGGGTCGTACCAAAGACTTTAAAAATGGAACCTACTGCAATTGTGCTTGGTGTTCAGCATAAGCAATGGAGTAGGGAAAACAAGCCAGTGAGCCACAACTGGAAAAAAGACGTGGCCGGCCCGACTTAAACCAATTGGTTTAGAAACTGAGCCGTAAAACCTCATCTAACTCTAACCCTAACAAAATGCATCAGACAACTAAAGGTGAGTCTTCCCCCTGAATTCCCTACTTTGCATTCTTGCAATGTCCTGTTCCGCCATAATGACTCAAATGCACAAGAAAAATCGGCGTGATAGTAGAACCCTCACCTTTGAACAATGCGAATATGTCTGAGACGGTATTGATAGTAAACATGGCCATGCGGTGTGGCTGCACGCGCGCGGAGCTCGCGAAAATTTTATTACTTTGATTACAGATATGTCCAATGAACTCAATGCTCATTTCCATTCCTAAAGCAAGGAATATTTCGGATACGATCTGAATTTCTTAGACCTTGAATTTAAAAAGCCTGACTTTTTCTGTGCATCAGTGTAGCAGGGGCACCCTTTTGGTCGAGGACCCCGGCTCAGCACGGTCCGAGCCCAAAGGAGTTACGCCACTGTGAATAATCAGTAACTTAAGATAAAGCACAACAAAATTCCGCGACTCCAGCATGCATTGACCGTTTAGATTTCCAAAAAACGACGTAGAAAGTCAAATTCAGTACGTTGTACGACATTGAGTCGCTACTTTCAAACACTTTCATGAAATTGTTTTTCGTTATTGACTGAATGATGGAAATGATACGTCATTTGTTTTTAATAGTAATACGGATAGACTGAATGATAGGTGATATAATTTTTAGAACGATATTCATTATTTTTAATTCTCTGTCTTTCACTTTTTGGACGTTTTTATTGCATTAAAAACTATGCATGGCAAAATTATTGCCCACCAGTCCCCGCTTCCGACGGCCCTGAGATCTCGTCAGTTTTAGTACATTTGGTTTTGATACTTTGCTTATACTAACGACAAGAAAAACAAAAGTTCAACTCACCCAAAGTCTTGCGTTTTCTTGTAGAAGGACGTCAAACCAGGGCCTTCAACTAAGCTTTTGCGATTTGTGGCGATTATTCGCCGATCAGATGAAATACTAGGCTACATAAATTTGTGGTGGTAATTCGCCAGTCAGTAATTGTACATGCGCGCAGTCCTTGCCTGGCGGTTATTCGCCAGTGGCAATGCTAATGCTAATAAACCATTACGTTGTAAAGATTGGTATACTATAGTGCAGTGATCGACCACAAGCTTCTAGATACCGGATCCTACACAGTTCAGGCCTGAGCTATAAATACTGGCTACACAAAGTGTAGAATAAAATATGCTGACCACTTTACGTTGAGTAAGCAAATTTGATCGGTCCAAAACAACGTACAGTTTTTTTATTTTTATCTTGTTTATTTTCATTTGAGCAGTAATGTGTACATAATGGTTGTATGGTTTTACAAAAGTAATGAATAGATGAAACACAATACCCATCAACGCTAACATCGCAAGGTTTTGCATTAAAATATACAGGCAACACATTGTCGAATAAAAAGTAGGTTTTCAGTAGACAAGTGAGAAGTATTTCTTCATTTTTTCAAATTTTTTCCTCTTTCGTTTTGAAATGTTTGGCTTTGAGGCAATGTACTCTTCTACCCCCAGTATAAACTGCATTTTACGGAATAACTGGTTTCAATTAGGCTAAGAATTATCAAATATACATGAAAAAATGTAATGCTTACAATAAAGAATGAAAAAAGTTAATTGGGTGGAAGTTAAAGGAGTTAACGCCAAAGAAGAAATCCATTTTAGATAAAACAAACTGCTTACAAAAAATAACTGTTCATTTTCTAAAAGGAAACTGGCTGTGATGTGACATTCCCAAAACAAGTGCTCAATATCATCTTCTTCTTCAGTGTGGCAAAAGGTGCAAAGAGGGGTATCAGACTTTCTCATTCGGTATAAGAGTGTATTTGTCCCTAGGATACGATGTAAAAACCTAAACTGAAAGTACCTGATTTTGGCCTCCGTAACTGTAAAATGGACAGTTTTAAAAATACAGTGCCAATCCTCCTTACTTAAGTTGAACTTATGATTCCATTTTGGACAAGCTACAGGGGGAAGGGAAACACCTTTTAGGATCAGGGGGTAGATAAGCTGAGACATATTTGGCTTGGCATTCAGGGATGCTCTCGGTTATCAATAACAGGAATCAGCAATGAATATGAAATTTGCCCAATCCCTGGGAAATGCAAAAAGGATCCCATACTAAGTAGTGAATGGTTAAGTAGTTAAGTTAAATTTATCAAGAAATCCTCTAAAAGAAAGGGGGTGTTATCCCCGGAAAAATATCCTTATCATACATTATTCCTTCCCTGTGGAGTCTGCTCTCGTAAAATAACGAATTGTCTATCTTGATCGAAGAGTTATTCCAAATTATTTGATTCCCAACGCTGTGGCTTGGGTTGGTATAGCTAGCCTTACTCCATGCAGTGCAAAAATCTCTTATGAAAACATTACGAATACTTTTAATATTACCTGCCTGAAAGCTGCACCTAAAAAGCAGAGTTTTACTAAATACTGCCAGGGATGAATCAAAAAATAATTTCCAGTAACCGGTGTTAGTTACGTCATCATATCTCTTTACCCATAAAGTCGTAGGAGAAAATGGAAAGGATTTCAGATGTGTGACCTTCTAACCGCCTTCCTCCATCGGATTGATCATAATGTTCCTTTTTACCTTATCTGGATTGCCACTTCATATAAACTCAAAGATACAATTTTCCACATTATTAAAAAATAATCATGGGGGGGGGGGTTGGCAATAACTGGAAGAGACAAACTAGTTGACCAATACCAAAGGATTTAACTAGGACATCTCTACCAATGGGGGTAAGGTCCCTCCTGTTCCAAACTCTATGTTGACTTTTTAGCCTTGATAACGTCTTCAGATAGTTAAGACAGTAAACATCATTCCCACTGTGAGTAAAATAGACTCCTAAATACCTTATTGGCCCAGAGCAAACGTTAACATTAAAATCATCAAGGTAAGTGGGCATACTATCAATTAAAGAACTAAGTGAAAATAGATGAGATCTATCATAATTGATGAGGCTACCTTAAACCTACTAAGAATGTGAAGTAGGCAATCTAATGACTGTTTGCTACCATCCACAAAGAAAGTTGTATGGTCAGCATATTATATTTTTATTTTCATTACCTGATATTTTAATGCCTCGTGAATGATTGCCAATGTAAACTCTTCTAGCTAAACCCTACAAACACAGCACGTCCAAAAAACGTTTTAAAACGTTTTTAGAACGTATTAATACGTAAACTACGTTTTCAAAATGTTTCCTAGACGTCCTGTGTTTGTGGGGTATTGACATATAAAATAAAGAGGCAAGGGCTTAACGGACAAACCTGACGAACAACCCTGTGAATAGAAAAGAATCCCGTTGAATAACCATTATTGAGATCACAAGCGGCACTGTTCTTATAAAGAATTCGGACCTATTCACGAAAAGCGTTACCAAATGAAAGTATCTTAATGTGTTTTCAAGAAAAAGACAATCAACAGGGTCCAACCACTTTCAAAATCAATGAAAAAGAGAATACCGGGGATGTTACAATTCTTAGCGTGATCAATGACATCAAGAACAAATCTGATATTCTCCCCGATGAATTAGCCCTTGATAAAACCTGTTTGATTTAAACCGATTAAAACATGGGTTATGTTCTTTAACCTACTAGCAAGAGCCTTAGAACCAGTCTTATAGTCTGTATTGAGGATTGAAATAGGCCTATAATTCGTGAGGTACTCGTAATCCTTATCGGGTTTACGGATAAGAGTAATTACGCTCCCGGACTGTTCGTGACAGGGGGAGTGGTGATCAAGTGCATAGTTAAGTGAGTTTACCAAGAGCTGGCCAATGAGTAGCCAAAAATTCTTATAAAAAAGCTTATAAAAATCAAAACTGAGTCCATCGGTACTGTTGGATTGCCATTATGCATTGAAGCCAAGGCCTTGGCACACTCGTTCAGGGTAAGTGGCCCAGGCCATCATAGGTGCTCAAATCTCTATCCCCGGGGAAGTCAGGGAGATAACTGAAAAAATAGGCCGAGTTGCAAGGAGTGTGAGCATACAAGGAACTGTAATAAGTGCGAATTTCTTTGAGAATTTCGTCCCTTGCCTTGTTTTTTTTGTGTTTAGTTGCAAAATGGTGTTGTTATTTTATTTCGACGTTCTAAGTTCAGAAGGCATTTTGAATTTCTCTCCCCCTCTTCAACCTATCTGGCTTTTGAACGAATAACAATGCCCTCGAAATTCTTCCTGTATTTTTCCTGTAAAGAATATCGGGCTTCATTAAGTTGGTTAAATATGTGATAAGAATTATTTACAACAAAATTACTTTCAAGAGCAGAAATTCTCTTGAGAATGTAGTTTTCGTACTCACGTGCTTTCTTAGCCTTTGCCTTGGAAAATTTAATGGTCTCGGTAGGATAACAAATCGATTCTTTCTCATCTTGAGGAAGGGTTTAAGTTTTTGGGGAGCTCAACTTCGGTTTGAATGCAAGAAGTTATAATATCATTGTAATTGTCATCAGCCAAAAGAGAATTGTTAAGCTCCAAGTATCCTGTGCCCCTCTTCTCTCCGTGCTGACAAATCAATAATATGCAACTAAAGAGTGATCGGATTGCAGAGGTGGCTGAAAATCATTATTAGTATCATTGCAGATAAAATCCCTGGAGACCAGGAAAAAGTCAAGCCTACAATGAATATTAGTAACATTTGAATGCCAAGAGTAGGATTTAGGAGTGGATTTCATTCTCGTCAGATGTTAAACAAATTGTGTACAGACATTTATCTCCAAGTATTCCTTACGGACTTTAAAACTGGTTGTCTAGTCACCACCGAGCTTGTCTAAAGTAAGACTGAACAAGAAGTTAAAAGTGTCTCCCTACATAATAGGATTATCATTTAACTTATAAAGGAGGTTGGATATCCGATTGAAAAAAAGCAGGATCGTCCACACAGGGGCCGTAAGAACACGCAATGGTCAGAATATAAGAATTGATCTTTATATCTGCTATTATGTATCGCCCACCCTGGTCACAGTTAAGATCTATAATATCGACATTCAGCCTAGGATTAAACAAAATGGCTATCCTTCCACTTAGATTGGCACCGTGAGAAAAAAATGATATCACCTCTCCATGCACTTTTCAAATATCAAACATAGTGGGAGGTACTATGGGTTTCCTGTGCCAAAATTATGTCAACCTTATGCCTATGAAAGTATGTAAACTGTTGCCTGCGCTTTTTACATTTATCAGGCACCTTGCATTGCAAGTACATATTTTTTAAGTCTTCCATCAATTTTTGAAATAGGGTTACATTGTAATACATAACCACATTTACTTACGATAGTGTGCATGAGCGACCAAATCCAACAAATCCAAACATAAGAACACAAAACACTATGAAAACGTCAAGAAAGCGGGATTTTTGGTAACATTCCAGAATATATGACTCCTTAAAGAGTTCCATTTAGGAAAAGACACGACAATTCCTGATGAAACAGGCACCAGTTAACATGGGCTACAGTACTGAATGTACTGGTAAAGCCTGTTAAGGCAAGTTAAGTCACGACGCATTGGTGTCGTCCTGAAAATTGAAAGGCCTTCCATCACATCCTCTCCCATGTCCTCCTGAAAATCGTAAACGGTTGCCCCTTTGGTAAAGCTCCTTCACTTTCTCGCACCATCTTCTTTTCTCTCTCAAATTCAGTTGAGTGAGATCATCGATGATGTAATAGTCCTTTGAAGCTAGGGCGTTCCTAGCTTTCTTCAAGATGGCGACCTTATCTTGACTAAATGTTAGCTTTACTAGTACATGTCTGTCCCGGTTTCTAACAAATTTGCCATCACGATGGATCCTCTCTATCTTATATGGGGATACTCCTACCTGCAAGGGTGGATCCATAGGGGGAGGGGCAGAGGGGCGACCGCCCCACCTAGGTCGACCGAGAAAAATGTAAAAAAATATATAATGAAAAAAAATGGATCAGATCTAAAAACCAAAAATAAAAGATCCCATCTAAATCACACAATTTGTGGGACATTTCCGGTACATGGAAGGAAAGTAACGTCTTACCCCCCTGTTTCGTCCGACTCTGCATAAAAAATTGATTACACAAGCAAATCTTTTAGATCTGGTGCCCTCCCATAGGCAAAAAATTTGGGAAACACATTGAATTGATCCAAATGTACGCAAAAATCATCCTAGTGCTTTTAAAGCTTACTCTTAAATGCCATGTTCGACTTTAAAAATGGAATGTACTGCCATTGTGCTTGGTGCTCAGCGTAAACAATGGAGTACGGAAAACAGCCAGTGAGCCACGACGAGAAAAAAGATCGTGGCCGGCCCGACTCATACCAATTGGGTTAGAAACTGAGACGTAAAACTTCACCTAACCAGGGGCGTAACTCAAGGGGGAGGGGGGGGGGGGTTGGGGTGGGTCACCCCCCACCCACTCGCAAAAATGTAACTCTCTGACAGGGCAAAAATATATATATTTCGCAGGGCAAAAGTCTTAATATTTTTTCAATTTGATAAGAAGTTTCGAACTAAAATAAAACAATAGAAAAGAAGTAAACCTAATTTTTATGACAATTGACTTATATGAGCTTTAAATAAGTACAAATTCTTTTTTTGTGCAGGCTTAAACCCCAAACATTTTCGCCCGCTTTTCCAAGTCACAGTTTAGATTTCGGGATTAAATCAGAGCTCGAACTAATTTCAATGTACGACGAGCGGTTGGACGACTGCTTTCTGCCTACCTGTGAGAAAGATCTCACAGACACCATAAACATTGATACGGTCTTAAATGATTGGTCGACAGAGAAAATGCAAATCATAAAAAAGTAAACTCTTTTACACTGCGTAGAGGCCTATAATGAAGCAGAGGTTTCAACTTTCAGGTAAAAGTTAAAAAGACTATTTATTTAGGTATATATTATAAAAAAAAAATTACAGTGTTAATGTGTTAATGGATGATGCATGCATACCATCATTGCCATGTATATATATATATATATAAAGATTAAAGTAAAGATTAAGTTTACTTAAGTATACTTCTTTTATTATGTTATGAGGTTCTCGATTGTGAAATACATACAATGTACAGTTCTGTTCTTTGTGTGGCATGGCTGCCGACGTAGGCGTACGAGGCGGTGGCAGGGGGAAGAATGCCCCCCCCCTGTTCTTAGGTCGAAAATTCGGGCAGTAAACGACAAAACAGCTGAAATTCCGGCAGAGATAATGTAAAAGTAAAAAGATTGCCCGAATTTTCTACTGAGTTCCCGAATTTCTTGATTGAATGCCCGAAAAATGCGCAAAAATTTTCGCGCGCCTCGCGTGTAGTGGATTGGTGCTCTATATTATGCACCTGAACTGCAACGAAATTCGGGCAACTTTTTGAGATTCCCAAAGTGGAAGAGTCCCGTACGCCTATGACCGCCGACAAAGTTAAATATGAATAGACAGTATTCAGTGACAGGATCAGCGTTTATTAACTTTTCTTTTTACAACATGAAGTCACAGGGTACTGACTGATTTCGCAGGGCAAAAATATCTTCTCCCCCAATAAATCCTATTGAGTTACACCCCTGCATCTAACTGGCTGACTGACTGACTGACTGACTACATTAAATATTCGATGTACGTGGCTTTGAGCCTGAGTATTGTGAATGGAATCCTGTTTCTTTTGCTGCACAGTCTGGCTTATTCCCGTATTTTGCCTTTAGGAAGCTTTGTGGCTAGTGGAGAAGTGTGCAGAATATCGATCGGGCTAATACTAGAAGGTAACAGTGAGCTAGGATATTGACTTTAGGTTGAATCGTCGCTCACAAGGCTCTCTTTTATGATTTTTAAACCTAGTTAGGCTAGTTAACTCAGTTGGTAGGACTTCCATATGTCACACTCTCAAGATTGGCTAGCAATACAGAGCATAGTTTATAGGAAAATTTTGTAGTAAGAGTTCATTTCCTACTATTTTAGCAGCAAAAAATTTAAAAGTTTCCACATCCCCATTTTATTGGAGCTGAGGTGAATTCTGTCTGTCTGCTTAACGACGTAAACGACAGCTCACTGTTCACATTAACTACCCATCTATTCAAAGCATCATCTGGTCACATTGTAATCTTGCAACTTTTGCTGCCGTTTTGGTATGCACAAATAGAAACATTCCAAGTTTCCACGATTCTTAATGGGTTATTAATTGCCAAATTGCCAAGAAGTGTGAGCGTCAAGTTTAAAATGACATTTGAGTTTGTTTTTAGTGACTTGTACTCTGTCAGATTTTGGGATTAAAGACATATTTAAACCTTTTTTTATTTTGTATCGATACAGGAAACAGTAGAATTGGTACCTCCTCTAACCAGTCCAATATCATCTCTTCTTTAAGAGAACTCCTCCTCTACTTCCGCCTGCAACACATTCTTAAAGCAGACTTCCCCCAGACCAGCCTCATTAGGGAACGTGAGATTCAGGGGGAGCTCCTAGATATTAAAAGACAAAAGCTAGAAGAAAAAAGGCAAAAACTTGTACTGTAGTCAATTTTAGATGTTCTGCATAAAATCCAAGAAACCGCAAATAAACCCTTTGTAGAAGTGATTCTTGAATTCTGTGAAGAGAGGGGCCTACATTTAAGTAACACAGATCGTTGCTAGGCTGTGATGCCCTGTAATATTAAACAAGTGGAGAAAACTTTAAAGGTGGGACCAGTGGATTAGCGGAGGTGAAGGGAATATGCCTTGGAAAAATGAAAAGCTAAAAGAGTTCCATGCACTGAGTTCCCTCTATGCAAGTAAGTACTACATGGTCATGTTCTAACAGGTAGCAAAACATGCATGAATTGACCTGAAGAGATGACCACTGACCTTAAAATTCTACACACCAGTATTGGGGCAAGTATACAAAAGTTAAATCACAATGATAAATCCCAAGATTGTAAGTGCATGATCCCCTTAAAAATATGAAGTGACTTTTATTTTTGTAAATAACCTAAAACTGACCTGTAGAAGAATTTGAGTCCAACCCTGTTCACAAATAATAACCCTTTATCCTTGTATCACTGATTCCAAATTACATTAAAGATTGTCCAAGCGTGTGCTCACGGGGCAAGTCTAAATTTTTGAAAACTTATCCCGTAGACGTGATTTGATATATATATATATGTATATATAATAAATAAACATAGATATGTATATATATATATATATCTTTGGCAAAGATACTGTTGCTAAAAGGTGTTAAAATGATGCCAAGATTTTTAGACAAGTAACCATGTCATCCTATAGAAATAAATAAGACATTCCACGCATAATTAACTCGGAACAAGTACAGCACTTCAATATCCCAGAAAAAAATATATTGAACGTGTCTCTGCAGCCGAGCTTCTTCTAGAGCTGCAGGATAGCTCGGATGCGGGGACCCATGTACACATATTTCATGAGGAAGAAAGAAAAGTACTATGCTTTTCTGGGGAAAATTTGCACCGGCCTTACAAAAAGACCTTCAAACTGAAAATTGTGAATACATTTGATGTTGTTTATTCAGGTTATCGTGTAATTTCTAGGTTCATGTTTAGGGAGATTTCAACAAATTTGGTAATTTGTAGTTGAGACATTGTCTACAATGAGCACTGCATGTATGAACAGAATGTAGATTGCTTGAACAATTGGACTAAATTTTGAGACTACATTTCTCTGTCTGACAGTCAAAATTTTCCGTGGGTATTCTCATATTCCCAAACTTTTGAAACTTCTGATAGAACATTACTGCTAAGTAGTTCAAACAGAATTTAAAGGTATTTTAAAGATATACTTACATCACCTCAGAGTATATTTTAGTGTGGGGGTATCAAAATTCTCAGTAAGTTACTGCTCTTTGATTGACATTAAAGTTTGAAAACTCAAATGATGTAGCGCAACTAACATTGAACACAATATAGAGATAGTGATTGGATTACAAATTATAGCCTTGTATGCTCACCAGGACATGGCCTTAAGCTACAAAATAGATTTGTGTTGGCACAAGGAGGAGCTTTATACAGTTAGGGAAGGAGCTACATGTTACATACTTGGGAGAGCTGGAACTGTCTGGGATGACGAGATTCGCCCATTAAATCGATAAAGTGATTGATTTGATAGAGATTCTGAAAGTTTCATTAGGCCAAAGAACGTTTATTTCAGGTAACGTTATTATGATTTGGAGATAAATACTGCATTGATTCATCTGTGTTATATTGTGATGTTGTGGGTACATGATGTACGCATGCATTCCTTCATTGAATAGTGACCAGTGAAAAATGGGACGAAAAAAGTACTGCTTTTGGACGATTTTGTCCAGAATCTTCCAAAATAGTCCTGCCATTAAAAGTCGTCAAGGACAGTCATACATTCCACTATTGCTGCTTGGACTACTTCATTGTAAAACAGGATCGAATTAATGAGCAGGCTCGTAAACCTTCGAGGTTTCTTCGTTGTTATGGAAGATACGATTAAGTTTGTCCTTCAGCCGTAAGGGGCAATGATTGAGGTTGAAATCCCCACTATAAAGTTGAACAGTCGGTTAATTATGCAACTGAAAAATCCTTTGTTCGTAACCTTGAAAAATCGTCTAAAAGCATTTTCCCTACCAAAATAGACCAGAAGGCGCAAGACGAAAATAGACGACCGAAAAACGTTTCCAAAATCGTCCCATTTTTCACTGAGTGATCATGGTGTCATTGACTGCAGACAAAATATCTCTTTCAAAATTGCCTTAGAAGGAAAACGAAAAGAAAACAAAGCTGTGGGCTATGTTGGAGGAGGTTTGCTGCTAATTGCCTTTTAAAAGCAAACTGTTTTGTAGAAAGTTTATTTTAAGAACTGCCATGGTGAGCCGCCCCATATTCTCGAGAGGGATTGAAAAATTTTTTGTGAGAGAAGTTTAGGGGGAAACGCGCATTTGCGCACCTTAAATCAAACCCAGAAGTATGGATAAATTCATATATTTAACAGCACCTGGTATCTTTAGTACTGTTTAGTATTGTTTGCTTTTAAAGTTTCAGAGAGAATTTCAATTGAAAATGGCTAAGAATTTTGTTACTGATTTGGCATTTTCAAATAACAAATTATTCATAAGGTGAACAACTGGGTTAAAAAATCGGTTGAAACCTGTTGAACATGTTTGAAAAAATAAGGTGGGTAGTTGGGAAAAATGTCTTTAGGTTTCAGCAAGGTTTTATCAGTTACGTACGGAAAATTGTTAGTATTATAGGAGTTACATTTAATTGATTTCCATCGACTAAGTTGAATCCAACACGTAATGATGAATTGCTTGTTCATATTTGTTAATACAACTTTCAACCTCAAGTTACTTTAACATGTGCTGGATACTAAGTGAGTGCATACAGTTGCACTATTACAGACGAACCTGTCCATGAAAATGTATTGAACTGCTGCATTGGTATCAGCAAGACTTAAGCAAGACTGTAATATTTTTTTAATTAAGTTGAAGGTGCACATATTTCCTGAAATAGGAACTTTAACTCCCAAAATTGTATATAATGTATATAAGTGTAAATTACCGATACTGGATTATAGACTATGAATTAGGTGACTGTAACAATACTAAATAGTTCAGGGGAAAATCCAAATGTCAACTTAATCGACTTGAGGCCCTTATTCATTAGGGTTTTTACAAAAAAACATTTACAATTAATTTTGCATTACATTGTTCACAATGGGGTAGAGCAGGCTTTTAATTTGTACCCAAGTCCTAAACTTTGTCATTTATTACATTAAAGTGCGTTAGGCAAATGTCAGCAATACAAAGGTTAAAATGAGTAAGGTAAAGGTAACAATAAAATTCAAGTATTGTACCGTTTTTTGTGTAGATTTCTCATGTTTGCAATCTTCTATCTAAATTTTCCTACCTTTTATGCACTAAAGATATTATGTTACCAGTGTGTCTTCCGTTGCTTCTGTTGAAGCCGTAAATGAGGAAGAGTCGATAAGGATTTACATTTTCATATTTTACCACCATTAAAAATGAAAATAATAATAAGAACATCAATAAAAATGGACAAGAATTTTTTCCAATTGGCCATTGGTCTGTTGAAGAGATCCGCAGCTATCCGTACCCTAATACCCAATGCAGCTGGTCTGGGATCACCCTGGTAATCATTAACTGGTGGATCCTCTTGAAGATTGTTATCTTGCTCTTCGTGAATTTCTTGAGGTGTTGTGGGAAATAGAATGACTTGGTTCTTCATTCGTATGAGATGTGAAGTCACCCTCCTTACAATGCGCCAGGGACTTGCTTTGCTTTCTAAGACCTCTAAGATGCGTCTTAGTGTGTTGTGAAACAGACCCCTGGACGAGACGTAGCGTAAGACCTGAACGAGACTACCTTATGTCGCGTTCGCGACTTTCGACTTTAGTGAAACCGAGCGCTAAATCCTCTACAGCTTAGACGCGTCTTATACGCGTCTTGTAAAACAGACCCCAGGTACCTTCCAGACATTTTACCATAATAGTCCCGAATATGGTAAGCACATGCGTGGGTACTGAAATATTAGACCATTCAATACCTAATATTTGTGTGACGTCCCCGTCTAACATTTGCTCTTTCGTTCACATAGGAATGCAGGAAATCATACATGAATTTGTTATCCTGATAATGTTAACCAAATGCAATGTGAAATAGAGGAATGACGTTTAAAAGACTCCCTGACAAGGGCAGGGGAAACCGACCCAAAGGACTAAGAAGACCACCTGGTTAATTTCCGCACCACCAGGTTGCGGAAATGATGAAGGGAAAGAAAATTTTCGGGTACACATAAAACAATCTGTCTTCATTTAAGACAAAATGGAGGAACACTCGGGGGATTTACTCCCGTAAGGGGTAACAACATCGTATCGTATCTACCTTTTCTGCCCGATGAACTAGTCACGCACTTTTTGGAATGTCGCAAATCACCGAAGGACACAGACAAGTAAACATCAAGATAATGCCATATGGAATGAAATTTACATTGAACTGCATATATCGGTTACTTAGTAAGGAGGAAAATTCTTGTATTTTTAAGCTATATGGGACGTTATTATGGAAGAAACAACTAAAAAAATCCACTATGTCTCCCCTAGATAAATGAACGAAATATCAGACATGTGCCAGTATTTTACGACGGGGTATGGTACAATGCCTCTCCTCCCAAGACACTTTTGGAAATTTTATATCTTAAAAGTTCTGCTTGTAGTAAATGGCACTATATAGCTAACCTTATAACTTTATTTCTGAACTTGTAACTTGATTGCCTGGGTCTTCAGTATGAGAACATCTGAAAAATTTGCTACCTAAAATCAAATATAATGCAGCCAACAGGTAACCGAACTTAAGAAAACAACCGTCACTACAATTCTTCGTGATACATGCGTGGTAAGCCAGCTTTGTCAATACTACGACAGAAAATTTGGCATCCAATTTTGATGACCTCAAAGACAGGCCTGGGCTGGAGCCATCTTGCCAGCCGCTACTGCACATCAATTTGAAAATACATATACATATAGCGCAAGTAATTTTGTTTGTACTGAGGGTCGCAAGGCCGCCGAACTAAATAATTGGATTTTGAAACTATATATATATA